>BMAV01005644.1:1269047-1291661 GCA_019973955.1 Trichonephila inaurata madagascariensis | reverse complement strand
TTTTTAAAAAATTTTTTTAAATAAACAGTATTTCTATTTGTGTAAAATTAAAAAAAAATTATGCTCAACTCTTTTGTCATTTTTAAAGCTATCGTTTTTATACCCGGCGTATAACGCGCACCCTTATATTTCGATCAAATTTTTTTGTGTTCAAAGTGCGTTTCGCCATTTACAAATGAATCATTCTTTGAAATAAGTAAAACCACCCCCTGTCAAGATCCTTTTATTTTTTCCCAAAGCGTTTGGAAAACATTTTATAGATAACAGTACAGAGGATCGTTTTGGATAGACATATATACGTGGGGGCATTTAACGCTTCGCCCGGGTGGCCCAATATATCCCGGTGGCATTAAGAGGTTAAAGTGTTTGTATTTTGCGTCAAGGTTAGTATTATTAATTCAATACATTGTTACCATGGGGGCGATAAAAAATTCTGATTGAATTTTGGGGTCTCAAAAAATGAAAGTTTGGTTTATTCATAATAGATAGAGCATTGGACATTGTACGGAATCAAAAAATTTTTTTTAAAAAGGGGCCCGTGCTGTGTTACTTTTTAAAATATATTAAGACAATGAATGATCTTAAAAGTGAAATGAGTTGCAAAAAATACAATTGAATCTTCTGTTGAGAATAAACAGAATTAAAATCCAAACAGGCCATTGCTATATACAATTTTTTTTATTAATATATGGATTAATAGACATATTTATTAATCTAAGCTTGGCTTACATTCAGAACAAAGTTGCTCAGATAAAAAAAAAAAATTCTTTAAATTGGCTTATATATTTACCACAAAAATACTCTAATACTAAGAGTTAACACCTTTGAGCAACTGATTCATAATTAGCTTCTTAGAATTTAAACTTTGTCTTTATATTGATTTTACAAATATATCTATATTCTGTTCCTACATTTTTTCCAACACCTTCAATCAATGGAGTATTTACTATATTTATTCATATTCTACAAACGATAAAAAGGATTTTTTTCTTTAATAATTATATAATCGTAGTTTCTTCAAATATTTTATCAATGTATACCATTTTAATGATAAATGATTCCATACGCATTTTGAAAGGATTTGGCATCTGATTTCTTAAGCGTGTTTATGATAATGACGCTCAACCCATAAACTAGACGAATTCTTTCCGGAAATTTCCATTTATTGTTTAATAGATGCGCACTAAAATAGGGTTGTAATGAATTATTCATTTTTCTTTCTTATCCACCAATCGATGCTTGACAAAAATGCCATCTGATGTAATGATAATGCCAGCATCTTAAGAGGATTCCGGTTGTTAATATATTGTTGCATAGATCTCTGGAGTGGAATATGTTTGACTTTTAGAGGCGGAAGACCTGAATAATTTATTGCTGGCTTCAAAATGGAAAATAATTTTTATACATTTTATCTTCAATTTTGAGTAAGCTGCCCCAAACTTACATATTTTTAAAATAGATTTAAATAAAATATAAATAAATTAAGGTGACTGACTACTTTTATAACCGTTATTGTGAAAAAGCATATTAATGAATAATTTGTTGACACTTACTGCAGTTGAATTAATAAATACATGTAAAATAGTTTTAGAAACACAAGGCGTCCGGGTTTAAAATATCCAAAAGAAACGGCTTATTATTACAGAATTACCCATCAATGTAACAAACTGTTCATCCATGGATTGGAAAATCCTCCGATATTTTTTGGGTCTATCCCGATCTTCGCATGTACGCACATTATTCGGCAATGGAAGACGATAAACTTTTTACACTGACTTCATTAGTCAAAATGTGGATGTCACAGTAAAAGAAGCAGTGCGTACTTTGATTATCGGAATTTAAGTCAACTACGCGTGTACAGCGAGATTTTGGAACAGAATGGGATGTCGACCCTCCGACATCAAAATCTATCCACCAATGGGAAATAACTTTAAATAAGACGGGGACTTTGTTATCTCAAACTGGCAAGTATCCTTAAGTTTTAGTGATAGAAGAAACTGTTGATCATGCGCGTGATTCTTTTTTAGGACTCATGATAAGTCTATTAGGCAAGCCAGTAACGACATCCCATTCTGTTCGAACACGTCTCTGTACACGCGTGGCTCATTTAAATTCCGTTAACCAAAGTACGCACTGCATCCTTTACTGTGGCACCTACATCTTTGCTAATGAAGTCAATGCAAAAAGTTTATCGTCTGTGATTGCTGGATAAGGCACGCACTTGCAGTCGATCGCACTAAACACAAAAAACCTTGGATAGTTTTCCAATTCAAGGATGAATAGTTTGTTACATTTTGATGGATAGTTCCGTAATAATAAGCCATTTTTTGGATTTTTTAAGCCCAGACACCCTGTATTATTAACAAAAAATATAAATTTAAATGCATTTTTTGGCAAAATATGAAGAAAGAATAACATATATTCAAAGCTTTCTCCTTTTATGAAAAATACAACTATAACGTAAATAGTTTGCCTATGTATAGCTAGGACTTCAACAACGGGTCTAAACTAAAATATTTCAAAAATTATCGTTATTTTCAGAATTACATCAATATAAAAATATAAGTGGTGTTTCTTGTAGGAACTTCTTTTTTCTGGTATATTAAAACGGGAATAACTCCACTTCTTAATTAATGTTTCAAAAATTCTGGTTCAGGCTTAGTGCAGTTTTAGTTCTATGTAGGCAAAATATAAATATTTTTTCATAAAAGGAAGCTGTTTTGAAAATATATCATATTTTCCAGATTTTATGCCATAAAATGTATTTGGGTAATTTTCTCTCTTATAATATTCTTAAAACAATGTTATATATATTCTAATTTAAATGACATTTAATATTTAAAAATTATTCGTTTAAATGAGGTTCTTTTTCAAAATCATGGTTGTGAACCATGCCTTGAAAGGAAGGTTTATTTTACTTAAAATTAAACTAAAAACAGTTTTAATTATTATAATAAATTGCATATCATATTTAGTAAATTGTTTTAGAAAATATTAAGAAATATTCATTGTATAAGTGTTAATGTATGTATGGGATGTGTAAATGATTGATGAATAAGCAAATAATATCGACATCCCATTAGTAAGACCCTAAAAAACACTATTAGAGCAAAAAACATATTTCCAGATGTATGATCGTACAGATTCTCCGTGTTTTTAATTACCTGGTGGTATAGCGTAACTGTTAGTTTAATTCGTTACTGTGGTGTTTCATACATTGCATAGGATTTTTGATGCTTCCTCGAAAGATTTTTTTGTAATTACGTCTTTTCCTCAATATTTTAATTTCAAAACTGCTATTTGTTTTAAGTCCCTTGAAGTATTATTCTTGAACACATACATAATAAATTCAATTATTTTATAATTACCAAATAGTGAATACATCACGTATATAGGATTACTGTTAAGTACATATTTCATCAAAATGCACTTTTAATAGATGAAACTGCATCGTTTCTATAACAATTTGTATAATTATTTCGAAGACATAATTATCGAAAATAGCATATTCGTAATTTCTTCATTTTGAAGGATATGTGCATGTACTTATCTAATGGATGTATAGAAGATTATTTTAGACAACGCGTTAGTTGCATAATAACTTTAAATAAAAGAGCAAAATGAATAAATATTTATTAATGCTACTCATCAAAGCTTCGCGATGGATTTTGACAAAATAATTCGTAATTTTGAACTCCGGTCACTTGGAGACAACACCTAAGCAGGCATATTCTTATGTTGTAATGCATAGTTTTCTCTTTCATTCTTACTTTCATATGTTATACATACATTATACATATATATATATATATATATATATATATATATATATATATATATATATATATATATATATATATATATATATATATATATATATATATATATATATATATATATATATATATATATATATATATATATATATATAGTCGAACCTGTTTCTGTGCGGTCTTTTTTATGCGATTTCAATTCGTGCGATTTTTTTTGTGGGATTTAATTTTTGTGCGATATTATTTTTATGTGGTGTATGAATTTCAATGGCTTTGGGGCCGCTGTAACGTTTTTTTTTTTCTATTTACTAGTGGCGTAACGGATAATGTTAGGACCCCCTGAAAGTCAGGCTTCGTATTTAATATTTTATAAATTGGGTAAATACGTATTTAGCGTAAGTCAGGTCTAGTGCCCCTAAAGAGCTGCCCCCCGTGATGCGGGGTGTACGTTACGCCATTGAAATGTAGACACTTCAAGACGCTTTGTTCACTTGTTATAAACAGTCTATGAATGGTCGATATTATTGTCTATGGTCGATAAATGAGTACCAAGTTTGCTTGTGTATAAAACACAAATGATGTAAATACCATCTGGCCGGAACATCTTCTAATGCACATCAGCACCCAAGGTCACGAAAACTGAGTTGGACACAGTATGTTTTGGCCCTTATGGGCTGTTGCACCATTGAATTTATTTTATGGTATAAATATTTATATAGAAACAACAATTATATACGCGGTTTTTTAGTCTTATGATGCGAACAAATTTCAATAAATTAGGTACGTAATATTAGTTCCTAATCGAATCTCATACCATAAAGTACCGAACTGTATGCATTTTTTTTACAAAAATAAAATAATGGATAGAAATTTTTAAGGCCTCACAGAACTCTTAAATTTCTAATCTTTCAATTTTTTGAAAACAAAATAATTATGTGTTAAAGCCGCATTATTTCTGAGTATTTTGGTACCAAAATTGCGTTGATACTGTAAAAACTTCCGAAGTTATTGAGAAATAAGTAGTGAAATTTTAATGAAAACCTTATTTAACTTCATTTTCCGCGAAACAAAAAATTTTAGCTTCCGCGCAGGATTTCTCGGAAACTATTTATGATATCAATTTGAAATTTAATACACGTGTTAAAATAGCCGAACTAAATCGTACTGTCACCTGTATGGTGCTCAAGGCTTAGAGCCAAGAAAAGGTATATCTAGCCCATTGCCACGATGAATTTCGTGGGCCTCGATCTGATTATGTCAGGCAGTGGCATGAGCAACAACAATAACAAAATAAGTAATCTTATCGTAAATCGTAAGTATACAACAAAATAAGTAATCTTATCGTAAATCGTAAGTATACAACAAAATAAGTAATCTTATCGTAAATCGTAAGTATACAACAAATAAGTAATCTTATAAATAAATCGTAACTTATACATCAAATTAAAAAAAAAATAGAATTTTTTTTATTTGAATTTTAATTTATTCTTTTCTTAAAATTTTAAAATTTTTGTTATAATTTTATTTAAAAAATTTTTTTTTTTTCCTCTTTTTCATAAAAGGTGTAAACTTTAAAAGTAAGCATTTTTATCCCAAAAGAAAAAATTAAATTTGAAATTTTTTGACCCAATTTGTACTTTAGAACCCTCCCGGTGTAAATACTAAATTTCATATTTTTGAAAAAAGCCCAATTTTTTATTTCTTAAAATCTTTTTTAAATTTTTTTCTCAAATTCTCGAAAATTTGAGAAGTATTGTAAAATTTTTATAATTTCCCTGTGGTAAAAGTTCAAATTATTGTTTTTTTTTTTTGTTTTAAATTTGGGTTTAAGAAGGATGTTTTTTCGAGGGTCTTATAGTGTTAAAGGGGCCCGTGACCTTTTAACCCCATATCCGGGTGTTTTACACCCCCCAAAAAAAAATCCTCCCCGGATTTAAAAAAGAATGCGTAGAACCCAGATTTTTTTCTTAGCTGACATTTTTATCTTGAATTCGATTAAATTTTCTGAAGATTAATTAATGACCTTAAAATTTTTCGACTAGAACCCCGCAAAAGTTAAATTTTGCATTTTCCCGAATTTTAGGAAAATATTAAAAAATTATTTTTTCTATAATTCTCTTCATATCTCATTAATTAAAAGTATATTTATTTTGGATTGGTTTTACTGGTTTTAAGAAAAAAATATAAAAATTATTTTCTTAAAAATGTTTTTGTATGTTTATTTAAAAGGGAAGTTGCCCCCCATTTTTCAAAAAATTTTAAATTTTTTTTGTTAATTGAAAAAATCTTCTTAGAAATATTCTCTGTGAGAAGAATTTAACATACAAATACACAAATAGTTTGAACACATTAAAGCAAGAGTTTTCTGTACTTATTTCCCGTCCCCCCCAAAGGCATAAAGAGATAAAATTTTAGGCAATACTGAATATTTATGGCAGGGACATATATTTCAAATGAGTTATGATGGCTAACATAACTCACATATTACAACATTTATTCTTTTGACGTTTCTTAAAATTCCTCTATCAAATCGATGTTTTATAACACAAAAATACGCGTATATACATGTAAGAAATAATGGAGTTCTGGTTCTTACATGATTATGCATGAATCGGAAAAAGGAACGAATTTCATTCGAAATTTATTGATCCTTACAGAAACCTTTGTTTTCCTGGTAATGTTGTTTCTTCAAAAGCTTTTAGGAGTAATACAAAAGCCCCTCAATGTTTTCATAGATCTGTTTGCTCCCATGTTTTACTTTTCGATTGCTTTAGAGTTCGCAGAATATTGTTTCTTCTTAATGCAAATATCATGCACTGGAAATCGAGAATTTGCGTCAGAATATTCAGACAAATGCAATTTTAAAAATCCCTCGAGATCTCATTTGATTCAGGAACTGTTTATTTCCTCTGTTGTTGTTTATTTTTCTTTCTTTTTTTACATTAAAATTCTGTTCTTAATATTTGTCTATTATTTTTCAAACTTAAAAATTTAGATAATTACATTTATATCATATAAACATGTGTAATTAATAATGTAAATTATATAATTAATTACTTGTAGAAAAACACGTTCCGTAGAAAACTTAAATAGGAAACTTAAAATCTCAAATTAGAAATCATCATTTGAAATTTCAATGGCAAATATATGTATATAAATTAATTCCACGTGATATAATATTTAATCTCCTAAGAAGACATAGTAGCCTTAAAAAGATTAAAATATTCAATTCTTCTTACGGCCTTATTGTATGACTTTTACAAATATATGCTCAAAAATTCGTAGCTCTGGATACTTTCCTCGGCGAGTTATTTAGCATTAAAAATATGGCGATGCGAAAATAAAGATTAAAACATGTTATGCTTATATCTAATGTATATCAGTCTTTCACAAACCTTAACTTTTTTAGTAGCAATCTGTAAAAGAGCCTTTGCGTTTTTAACAGCGTGTTCTTCTTCGTAGTAACATACTGTATCCTCGTAAAGCATGTGAAGATACCCTTGAAGAAGTCTCATTAGACCAAGATTATGCCAATTTATCAGAGGCTGGCGTCAAATGAACATTTCCAAAGATTTATTAACTATAAAAAAAATGTAAGTAAAAATCTCCACAGCAATATTTAGAGCAAGTTTTTGAATAGAACATGAACAACACAAAGTCAATCTACTTTTGCAGTTTGTAATTTCAATGCTATAACAAACAAATAAAAATTACATATGGAAAAAGAATGACTTCTTTTACGTAAACAATAATAGGATACTGAATGTTTGGTAGAGTTTATCAAGCTGGAGTATTAGACTGGGCAGTATACGCAATTGTGAAAGCAGTGAAATGTATTACTAATTAAATAATAAAAGATAACATATCAACCTGGTGTATTTTAATAGTCTTACAGTTCAAATATAATAAAATGAGAATTTAAAATTTTAGCTCTATATGTCCAGAAACAAATTAATATAATGTATATGATACATAAGGTTATGTTTCATTAAGTTTCATTTGCAAATATTTAAGACAGTTTGAAATGGATCTTGCTTTTAAAACGTTTAATATAATATCAATAATCTATGTAACGTTGAACGCTCTTATGTTAAATATTTCGTTAATTTTACTAAATTTCACAATTTAAAATTCTTTATCACAATTTTTTTTCATGATGTTCATGCATTTAAAATTCTAAAACATATTTTGTTATCAATATAAAATGCAGAAATTTTTTTAAGTTTTATATTTTGTAGTTGAAATAGCGTGCAGGATTTATAGATAAGAATTAAATACAGTTAATATTTTAAATATTGCGTTAAATTATATCCAACTTTTTCACTGTTTCTTATATTTAGAATGATATATTTTTAATATTTAGAAATTAGTTATCTTTATATTTCTTATATATATTTGAAATTATTTATAAATTTTTCATATTTAAACAAACATTAAAATGTAATTTATATTTGTAAAAAATATCTCACCCACATAATTGTAAGATAGACATCAAAGAATATTACAAAAACATTCTTCAAAAATATTAAAAAAAAATATTAAAAAATAAATATTTAAAAAAAAAGAGATTTTAAGGAAATATAAAAATTAAAGTAACTGTGAATTTTTCTATAATTACCGTTTTCCTCCGAAATTTGAATTTTAAAAGGGACAAAATAGGGCGTTATGGATATTCTTATAAATATGAAAAAAAGAAATTGCTCCTAGAATTGTTCGCTGTATCCCTAGAAAAAAATATTCTTATTCCAATATTTCTTATATATAAGTTTAATGTTCTGAAACATAAAATCAAATTAAAAATGGAAACACAAACTCTTATTTTTAATGCTAAAAGAAAATCATGTACTTATGGAATCCATTTAGTTTTATAACAGCATAAATGCAAAGTGATGTTTGTGATGCCTGAAGGATTGTTCCTTATTTATTTTAACATATTGTTAAAAAAGGAACTTTTCTTTTTTAATCTTTGCAATGTATTACTTATTTAAATATCAGAGATAAGATTTCTTTATATGCATGAGGTATTTAAATATGTGCCATAGAAAAGTCTTTCGAAATATATAAGAATCTGTAATAATAACAATATAAAAAATTGTAGATATTTACAATGAAGATTTAAATATTAGAACTATCATGAAGAATTAAATTATGTCTTCATTTTGCGTATGTATGATTGATATATTCTAATTTCTTTTAATGTAATATGTATACGTTGGGTTTTTGAAGAAAAATCTTATTTACAAGGTGATTAATTTTAATTTTCATGAAGTGAATGGATTTAATAAAAAATAATAACTTTTAAATTAGTTATAAATGATAAACTGGCTTTATATATTTTATATTTTATCAGCACTTGTAGATCATGATAATAGCATGCATGATTTGCATTCTTATCCATAGGTATGATGGAGAAAAACGAGTATTTAAAATTTTGCTTCTGTTCATTCCTTTCTTAATGATTTACATTTGCAGGAGTCAGGTTTTTGTGTTTATCTTATTTAAGTATAAAAACACAACATACGGAGCGTAAAATTATAAATAAGAATAATTTAATTACAAAATCAAAAGAACTTTTCCCTACTTAAATAATTTATTATAATAAGCTTAATGAACACTTTTTAAACAATGAATCTTTTAAAAAATTAGATTTGTTACATAATGAAATTAGTAATCGTATTATTGCTATTTATAAAAAATTAGGTTTTTGCGTTCCTAAAATTAAGGTTCCATATGAATTTTTAACACCAAAATTCTATAAAAGTTCTGTTAAATTTAAAACTGTGACAAATGTTTTAAAACATATATTACTACTGCAGACAAATTACTTTATATTATACAAAACTTTATTAATCAGCAATGTAATAAAGCTACAGTTAAAAATAGTAAAGATATTATTGATATTTTTTAAAAATAAAAATATTTATTCAGTTCATAGTTATCAGTTTGAAGGTCTTTTCAATTCCATTGATATCAGTGATATTATTAATGTAATTTTAGAAACCCATAGTATTTATAACCTTAATATTAATTTCAACAAATTTAAAACTCTCATACATTTAGTCTTAAAAGAAAATTACATTAATTTTATAATGGCTCATTATATAAACAATATAAAGGCTTACCACATAGAGTAATAGTTTGGATAATTTATATTTACACTTTTATGAATAGAATTATATTATTAATGACTATTACATTTTTAGATATATTGATGCTTTAATTATTTTTGGTAAAAATGATAATTTTAATCCCAATATATTAATTTTTATCCGGATTACTTAAGTTTAGTTAAAATTAATCATAATCCAAATAAAACTAATTACTTAGATGTAACATTGCATATTAAGGATTTCAAATTACATAGTAATATCTTTGATAAAAGAGATGCCTTTAATTTTAACATTCTTAAAGTACCTTACTGGACTTGAAATTTATCTATATTTATATATAGAAATATCATTTTTAACTATATGTACGGTAATAATGTACAAGTTAGTGATAAACCTAATATTTATTTAAATTTTAATAACTTTATTAAACAATGTATTGAATATGGATATCCTGCTAACTTTATTTACAGTTATATTTCTAATAGTTCTCAGTGATACGCAAAATGTATTAATAACTATTATTGACATTAAGTCAGTGCTTCTCAAACTTTCAATATTGGCGCCCCCCTTTTCAATCACAATTTTTATCGCGCCCCCCTTATACATTAATAAATTACTGAATGCAATAATAATGCACTTTGACGCTAAAGCTACACAATACGCGATCTTTTAATTATAAACCGAACAAATTAATAACATTATTAAACTTTGTATATGTTACTTTTAAGCAAATAAAAAAAATTAAGTAAAAGGATAATTATTATGTTATTTTTCCTTTCTCTATAATTTTTAAATTGGAACATATTGCAAAATGCGGTGGCTGCTTAGAAGACAAAATATAGATATCAGCTAAATATAGAAAAAGAACTCAGAGGATCAATTTCTAAAAAACTTTGAAAAACTTTGCTCTGCAAGACAAGAACTTGGAAGTCACTAATACTTATTAAACTTGTTCTTATAATTCAGTATTAATTAATTAGTTATAAAATATTCTGTGCAGCACACACACTGATAAAAGTATACCGGCTGAAGTACCCGCTCTTTGCACGAGTTAATTTATAAGAAAATAAAACATTATTTCAGTTCTTATCAAACTTTCAATACTGGCGACCCAATTTTCAATCATAATTTTTATCGTACCTCCCTTATATAATAATAATAATATATTGAATGCAATAAAAATGTACTTTGACGCTTAAGCTATAATATGATCTTTTAATTATAAACCATACAAATTAATAAGATAAGTATTAAATTTTATATATATGTTACTCTTAAGTAATATATATTTTAAGTTAATTACTTTTAAGTAATAGGTTAATTATGTTATTTTTCTCTCGAATTTTTAAATTGAAACAGATTGAGAAATAATATTTAATTAAAGATTTATTTCCTTCATCATCCATTTCTAAAAGTACAAATGTCATTAAAAATAGCCTAATCTATGTTTCTCTTTATCATATCCATTACATCTGGCATTCTCGCGAACGTTCAGGTGAATCTAAGCAACCTAACGGACGTCTGCACAAAACATGTAAAAATGCTGTACCTCGTACAATTCTAGACAGTCTTGGTCGAGTCGATTAGCTACCGAATCTCTCTTGAATGTACATTTCATAATTCACGCGTTAGTTGTAATCCACGGTATTAAGTATTTACGGCAGTGGATTAAAACAAAATCATAGATATATTTTTAAATCGCAGCAAGCATTCGACGATAATAAAGCATTAACAAGTACACAGACGAAGGCAAATTGATAGCAAGTTACGAATGGGTTAGGGATCCATTACAAAATACTTCAGAAGGGCTCTCAACTGCCGAAAAAGAGATCTTCATAGATTTCACATCCAGAGACGAAATTAAAGGGCAATTTTGTAATAAATCACTCTTTGAATTCTGGATAGAGGTGGATGCTAAATTTTCTGCACTGAAAACAAAAGCATTTCGTATACTATTACCATTTTTAACATCATACCTTTGTGAATCCGGATTTTCTGCGATGGCTACTTTGAAGACAAAATATAGATCTAAGCGAAATATCAAAAAATAACTCTGAGTGTCAATTTCTAATTTTTAGCCTTCCTTTGAAAAACTTTGCTTTGCAAGACAAACCCATGGAAGTCACTAATAATTATTAAACTTGTTCTTATACTGGCTAAAGTACCCACTCTTAACACGAGTTTATTTTTTTAAAAAATGATAATATATTCTTGATATAATAGCTTAATTGTAAGGAGAGTAAAACTAAGCGCATGACAATGTATACAAAAATGGAAAATGATTAATTGAAATGAATACTCATATTATAAACGGTTTTGAACGAACTGTAATTTTAAACCTCGCAGAATTAGCATTTAGAATAAATGTTAAGTAATAAAAAAAAGAATATAAAATTCCAATGAATGACAATTGTGTTATTTTTTTAATATTTAAAGCGAAAAAACTTCAAAATGTTTTAGCCCGCGATTAGGTATGCACTCGATACTAACCTTAATGGTCGCGGGGAGTGACGCACCCCAATTCTTTTTTTTATAATAATTTCAATATACAAGATAAAAATCACAAATTCAGTGAATAATTTAACTAAGAGAAAATATACTTACCTATTTCAAGGATTTTGTCTTTCATAATTTGAGCAAATATCCAATAAAACTGAACTAAAATGTTCCAAATGTGCGTGACCATAATAAAGGACACAAATCACAGACACTTTTCGCTAACATTACAGGAAAGTTATTTTCAAGCAAAACTGTCACATTTTGTTCACGTTATTGTAGTTTTAATGTCATTTGATGATCGATAAATATCCTGTTGAACTTTTTCTTGCTTGTGTCTTTTTGACAGGGTGAAGTGCATTTTGCGGTACACTTATGGTTTCATATATTCTTGATAAAGTTCTTAATGTAGCTATTGAAAGTTTTCCTTTCGTTTCATGTTTATTGCTTTTCTCAAATTTACTTTCGCTAACATGATTAATATGCATTATTACAGCAAGTGTTTCCCTTGTCTGATCAGCTTCAATTTCCTTTCAGAGAGATCACAGATGTCCAATTCTTTTTTTTATATTTATAAACCATAATCAGTCGTACAACATCACAATTAAAACCACTAAGTTATTCATAGTGGAAAATACAGCATGTTCAAGAAAATATTTTTGAACAAAAGTAGTCCAGCCGGGAACTCGGTCTAAACAAGTACCTCAAGATTCTAAAAAAACATTTGCCACTCCCAAAAAAGGAGGTATGTGATCAATTCATTTTAGCTTCCGTAAGACTGTCATATTGGAGGATTCTCTGTCAAGGTCATTGGTAACAAATAGTTTTCCCAGAATTAACGATATTTGTATTATATGTTTCAGTATACTCATAAAAATAAATCTTGGCCAATTAATCCTTCAAAGTGCTAAATATGCTTATCCATGTATCATAAAACTCTTTCACATTGTGAAAAAAGCGCAACAGAATTATTTAGTTTACAACTTCCCTAAAAAAAGGGACGCAGATAACCATACCAGTAATTTCGAAAGTCAGCAAAAGTAATATTTTAGTTTAAAAGAAACGTAATAAAAAAATCTATCATCGTATGATTACAGCAAAGCAAACAAAATATTTTTTTTATTTAGTTATAGGATCAAAGATAGCTAATGAGCGTTCAAAGTAGAATCTTTTATTTTTGATGACTTTTTTTCACCAGATAATATATATAAATCATATCAATGTAAATCTGTATATTTTTATTATATCAGAAAGTATTTTGTTTTACTCCATTCCAGTAAATTAAATTTTTTTAACCTTTTATTTTCGATATGCTCGCGCCCCCCAGGGGGGCGCTCCCCACAGTTTGAGAAACACTGCATTAGGTTTTAATACTAGTATTTTTAACTTATTATACAATTATTCAATAGATGTCGCCACATGTTTAATAAATTAATAATATTATTTAAATATTGATTGTATTCATTTATTTTCCACAAATATTTATATCAATGTATATTTATGGTTTTTTAAACGTACATATATATATATATATATATATATATATATACTTAATATTATTCTATCATAATTACTTTATGCGGTACTGATATTCCTCTGCTGTACTTGTCGGGAAACATAGCCAGTTCATACACTCACGAAGTAAGTCTCACTATTTACCTTTTTCATCGACTTTAAATCTATACTGTTAATACTAGTGGCTATAATTTTATCGTTATATTTTATTAGTATAGTGATTTTATTTGTAATATTTATAAATTTCTCTCCTAATATTATTCTTCACTTTCCCCCTGTCCCTTCGTATAGACAAATTTTAGGTGAAGGTTAGCTAGCCTTAAATCTTGTTTAAACCTGCAATCTTGGTTCCTAAGGCCAGGAGTTTGTTATTGTACTTCTGTGCCTAATATTTCCTATCTTGAATAGTTATACTTAGGTTCTATAGCTATCTATGTATATATATATTTATGGATTATGTATATATATATATATATACAACACTTATTAAAAAACCAACTTTTAATAAAATTAAAAGCTGTCCTTCATAAACATTTTTTATAGTACTGCAGCATATCCATTTTCAAGGCATCCGACTAGGTTTAAGCACCAATTTTTCAAAAATTGATTTTCAAAAGGGTTTTATTTTTTAAAATAACATGAATAGACGTAAAGATTTATAATTTTTTAAATAGATAACATGCATCATCCTTTGGATTGAAAAATATACTATTTTTATGAAATGTTGGCAAAATTTTCTATGTTAATAAAAACGCCGTAAATAAAAATACATTGAACATGATACAATTTTATATCTATTAATATACTTCGTGATCCATTTTAAGGACCGAAAATCACAGGATAAAGAATATTTTTTAAAAGAAATATTTTATAAACCTTTACATTTGATGTTAATGGTTTTTCGTCAAAACTATTGTATGTTCTAAGCTATATTTGTTGTAAAATGTGATTAAATGTGACTATATTAAGATCTGCAGTTTGTTACACTCTAAAGGGCTCAAAACATATATATTATACATTTTATTGAATTTGATTGAATTGTTTTGGTGATATCCCGTTTCTTCTGCACAAATTATCGAGAAAATTTTTTTCTTTAAAAATATGCAATAAAAAATATCATTATAAGTTAAATAAAGTAAATGTTGTAAAAACAACTTTAAAAGCTCTCTTCTTTTATATATTTTTCTTTCATTCTCAATGTTTATATTTCTTTTTTTTACTAATGCCCTAACATCAAACACCTAAAAATCACTCTTTCAACCTAGTTGGATACCTTAAACTTCCAGTATCTGTTTCATTATTTTATCTTTAGTGTACAAACATCTTTTCTTCTCTAGGGTAGAGATATATGTAATACATATATATTGGTGCAAAATCATGCTTTTTCTTGAATTCTTGACAAATTCAAACATCGTTACAAGCTAAATTTTACTAAATTAAAATATATACTATATGTCTCGAATATTTAAATTCCTTACAATTTTATTCAACAAAACAGTCTACACAATTATTCAGTTAAATATAATAGTAATACGAAATTTAAAATGAAATCATAAATCAAGTTCAAAAGAGAAATTATAAGCTTAAAATTCAATGACATGTATAATGAATTCTGGCGCTTTATTCAAGCCCTATTTGACAGTTTAATGTAAGTCGAAAATTGTTTTTACCTAGCTTATATTAATTGTAACTAAATGTGTTTGAAACAATGGTTACTATGAAATATTATCAACTCTAAATACTTTGTTTCCCAATTCATGGTATTGTGTGATAAGTATGTAGATCACATATTTTCAGTAATTTCATTTGTATACGTTATACAATTAAATGTGCATTCTATAAAGACACTTTTCTGAAAAATGATTTACTACATTCAACATACAGTTTTGGTCAAATATTATTCTAAATTGCTGTAGTTAAGTAAGAATTAAGGAGACAATGCTGTGTCCATTCTTTTTTTTAAAAAAAAAATAATCATAAAATAATCGTTTCTTTTTGTTACAAAGCACTATAAATAAATATTCATATTATATTTTTGTTAACAATTAAAAGGATAAACGTATTAACAAACGTTGTAAATACCATAAAGTTGGCGTTAATTAATTTAGAGGAAATACATGAAATAATAAATAATTATAATTTTTTCAAGGATTAGATTACAACACAAATGATGACCCTAAATGTAGTACATTTATTGTCGGTTAAAATCAAGTTATATAACTTTCAGTAGTACGGAAAACGATACACACTTTTAAATACACACGCAATAAACGTTAGTAATCGTGCTAATGTAGAATTGTAAGTAATCTTATATAAGTTATTAACTCGTTATGATATAATTATATATATAGTAGTGGCCAAAATTGTAGACATTTTTGAAAATTCTTACGTTTTTTAATGCTTGTAGAAACTGTAGCACAAAATACAAAGTATTTGAAATCATTTTAAAGAGCATTTAATTCTACATTCAGTGCAAAAAACAAAATTCGAATGTTTGCAAAGCAAAAAAGTCATGGCTGTAATAACTACCGATATACAGTAGATATTGATGATAGTGGTGGGTTATCAGTGCTTGGTGAGGTGGCTTTTATTTTTTATTACATCATCTCATCAATGGTTTACTGAGCTGACAATTAATTTAAGATCTTTCTTCGATATTACGTGATGCCAGGAAACAATGAGAGCCTCAGTTAGTTACATTTTATTATATGGGTACATCATTAATGTAAGAGGCTTCAAAGGGTGCACAAGTTTTCGAAAATATTGAGACCAGGGTATTAATGATATTTAGTCAAGAAACAATTTCATCATATAAAAGATTAGATTGGACACTTAAAAAGAGAAGTAGGGAGAGAATGTGGCATTCCCAATGTTAAAATTTCAAGACTGTGGGTGGTTCAGTAACTACATCTGGAGACTAAAAGTTTTGTTTAAAATGTCAGAAGAGAAATTTAATAAAAGGAAAAGCACAAGAAAAGGCCGAAAAAAGAGCCCTACATCTGCTGATGATAAAAGAAAAAATAATACTGTGATTCCAAAGTAAAAGATTGTGTTCAACGGTCATCAGAACCTATTTGAATGATGCTGGTGTTTCCGTTAGTTAAAAAACAATCAAGAAATTAGCAATGTTAGACTAAGAAATAGAATTCAACGAAAAAAACCTTATCCCAATTTACAGAATAGACTAAAAAAGACTACAGTGGGCAAAGAACATATTAATTGGACAAATCATTGATGGCCGCAAGTTATATGGAGCAATAAAACTAAGATATCATTTTTCGGCCAAAATTTTGTAAGACTTAGGAATAGGAGAGATGCTACAATCCTGATTGCACCCAGACAACTGTAAAGTACCTACATAGTTTTATGATTTGAGCATGCATATGAGCAGATGGTATCGGTGGTCTTCATATCATCGATGGGACACTGAATGAAAGCAAATGATTGGAAACCATTGTAGAATCCATACATCTACCTTTCATCAGCGATCTAATTACCAATAACGCTTAATTTATTTTTCTGAAAGATTCAGCTCTTTGAAAAACAGTAAAGCAATAGAAATACTGGTATCTTTCTAAGAGCATTGAATTGTTGTTCTGGCGAGGAAACATTTCTGACATCAATCCTACCGAAAACTTAAGCCACATTTTGAAAAACTTGTCCGAATGAGGTAACCATGAAATCAAAGGAAGTTAATAGAGGCTATTGCGGTTTCCTGTCATCATGCAATAACGGAGGAGAAGTTTATAACTATTTTCAGCTCAGTGAAACATTGATGCAAAGTTTTAATAAAAACTGCTACCACACTTACTACTGATAACCCATTGCTATCATCAGTTTCCAACATATATTGTTAGTTATTACAGCATAACATTTTTTAAGTTGCAAATATTTGAATTTTTTTAGATTGAATTGAGTATTAAATTTTGTTTAAAATGACATAAAATAATTGACTTTTGTGCAACGTAACAGATTCTGCAAGAGAATAGAAATTTTTAAAAACAATACAATCTTCTCAAAAGTGTCCCCAACTTTGGCCACCACTGTATATATATGTAATAATTCCCACTAGCATCCTTTTAATTAACCCTTTGAGTAATATTTAAACAAGCTTAAATTCTTTGGTTCAAAACTAACGCCCTAATCTTAATCATAATTAGCTAGTATCAGAAATCTCCCCCACATTTTAACCAATCAGAGCTCTTATTACAAAGGAGTCACGCGGTCTTCATTTGGCGGTATAAAATGCGAAAACTCGTGTGATCACTCTCTTTGTCTTTGAGCTCAGCATGTGAAATGTCGGTGCTGCTTGTCGCTTCTGTTATATGTGACTTTTTTCGTGTTCTTACCAAATAGATGAGAAATCTAAAAGTGATTGACTATCACGTTATGTATGTGTAAAGAAACAAGATGCAAATTAATTCTGAGATATTTTTTCCTGAGATCGGATATGCCAACAATCCAAACAAACAAACACCGGCCAACGATACTACACACACACACACACATATATATGTATATATATATATATATATATATATATATAGCATGAGGGATGTTCGTGATGGATTACATAACTTTTATTTAAGGTCTAGTGATGAAGGCCACACCTAAAGGCCTTTCTCCTCTCCTACTGTAAGCTTTCTTATTACGTTAATGAGAAAACCTTTAGTCCCTACAGACTTACCATGCATCATCTCCTTCTGCATGATGGGTCTTTAGTGGCATCAAAACAGAAGCACATCAAGTAATAAATTTTTACTGCCGTGAAAATAATGTTTGAAATTCGTTAAAACTGCATCTTGTCGGCTTTTATTTATTTATTTTGAGAAATTTTATATGTTTCTTAATTTTTTTAATGGAATGTAAAAAAAACTTCAATTGAATTATTTACATTTATGTATAATAATAACGTTAAATTATACAAAGTGCATATTTGAGTATGTTATTTTATTGTTTAGTTTGTTTTAAGGCTAAACAATACATTTTCCGAACAATTTTTAAGATTTTTTTAGTCGTTTTAAGGGATTTATGTTTCTGAGATTATTGTAAACAAAAGTTAGTGTGGATTTAAAATATGTCTCTTGTTGAGTTTCAATAATTATTTTACCAGCTAAATCTGGAAAAACGTGATTTTTTTTTAAGCATTAACTTGAGCATTTTTTTAAAAAAATAACAAGATATGGCAGGCGTAAATCCATACTAACTTGTATAGAACACATGTTTGAGAGTATATACAAAAACACATTTTAAGACTCTATCTTGAACAGCAGGAAAGAAAATACTTAGGAATTAGAAAGCACTTACATCTGCACCATTAAAAGTATGAGAAAAACACATTTAAAGTCTGTAAAGGCATAAAACAAAAATTTATAATTCCTGCGAAGCTTATTATGTACAAAGTAAAATAGATACTAAAAAAAGCTAAAATTCACCAGGTTTGTACATAAAATTGAACTGTTTTCAGTTTTAAATTGGGGAAGTTTAGCAACTCTGAGTATTGTAGCCCAACTTTAATACTAAAATATAGTACCACAATTTGTTTACTATTAAGTAGTTTTGTGCTTATGGAAATATTCAGTTTTATCTGTAATACTTGAATTCAGAATACTTGTACTTGGAAGTCTAATTGCAGTATTAGTTAAGGTTTGGTTTTTAGATACATCATTTTCAGTAGTATACCATATTTCGAAACTTTGTTTCTCATAGCAACCTGAGAACATTTTGGCCATGACATTTTATCAAAAGGAAAAAAAAATAACAATGAAGTCTGTAAATTTAATAAATTATTTTTTAAAACAAATATTGGCTTTGGAATCAATCTTAATTAAGTAACTATGAGTACTCATTACACTCAAAACATATTTAACATGAAATTATTTTAGTAATGAAAATTGAAACTAATAAGCATTTCGCGTTAAAAATGTAGTGGTCAAAAAAGTTTTTAATTAATTCAATTTAAGAGCGTAAATATACCTTAAAATAAAACCGAAACCAAAATCTAAGCTCAGAAAACTTCAAATATCTTAAAAACTAATTTATTGTGACATCTATAATTTGGTGGCAAGTTCCCTATGATATAACTCTAGAAAATGCGAATAAAAATTTATTTTTGAAATTTATAGGGTAATGTGTAACCTTAATACAATTTCTAAGCTTTTTGCGTAATTGAATAAAATTATTTTGTTTATTTTAAGCCTATAATATTTTACATAGAATTTTATTACAACTGCAATAAATAGTATATTGCATTCGTACATCATCTTATTTTTTCTTACACATTTTTCAAAATAATGTCACGTATATCGACCTCTGTAGAAACAAACTTTCTAAAAACCTAAATTTAATTAAAGTAGGCTTTGAATTTCAATTGTGAAAAGAAGTAACTTATCAGTTTAAGAAACCATCGATTTCTTGGACATAAAGAAATGAACTACTACTCATCAAATAAGAAAAGATTGCTTCAAATAACTTGCAATTCTTCTTAAATCTCTTGTGTTCTGATGTCTCAAGGAGGCTTCTTTACAGTCGTAAGCACTTGAACTATTGAATGCTTTTTTCTTATTTCCGACAGAACAAAAGGATATTCACAAAGTATTACATTTATTTTTAGGCTATAAAATAGCAATTTCTTTTATTAGGAGTCTCCGTATATTTTTCTTTCTACTTTGGTAAATGAAACAATGAGCTAATCCGAATGCTTGTTTTATTTCTTTTAAAGTAAATTTACTGCTACAAATGGGTGGTTAGTTTTATGTGATATTTATTAATGTGGAAATTGGAAGCTACTGTAAGACTTATGGCGACAAACCTCAAATCTTTGAACTTCAGTGAAGTGGCTAGAATCACTTTCCATCTGGCAAACCACTTACCAAACTTCCACTATACGCCAACATGGACTTGAAACCTCGTGAGATGTAACGTGCATAAAGTCTCCCAAGAGGTGAGTATTCAGATGCACAAAGCCTGAAACTCGCGAAGTAATAATACTGAAATAACAATCAAAATATTCGTGTAGAGATTTGTGTTATAACATAGTACTTTCAAATTCCTACGCAGTATAAATTTATACAGTATAATATCTGATGCAATCCCACCTTTATGATCTAAAAGCATTTTGAATATATATCCATGGTTATATACATTAAACAAGTTTTCATTGAGAAATCATTTTGTTAAATTATTTAGAGGAATTTAACTAAAATTTTGTTGATGCGGATATCTTCTTTTAGTACCGAAATTTAAAATCGTATTTTATAAACATTTTTTTAATTGCTAATTTTTTAGAATTCAAAATAGCATCGGTCATTTAATTAAAATAAAATTGTGCTCTCATGAAAATTTCCATATAATAAATATGTAATTGTATGAAAATTTCTATATAATAGTAAATATGTTATAAATTGCTAAATGTGCATAACATGTATCAACATTGGCATTGTTTTCAAAAATAATGAGGTACTTTTATAGATGAGAAATTTAAAATTAAATCCTAATTTAGTTTTATCCAAAGCATGATTTTTAGTATGTAATCTGATTGTTTTGGAAAAGCGCTCATAATCTATTGACTAATAGTCTCAAAGGCATGTTTCTATTCAAAATATCTGTTTCCAATGAACACTTCCATTGTTCATATGTGAGCGATTTCTTTTTCTTTTATTCAATAAATTATGTTTAACAGTTTTTTGTTGTGTGGCTCTTTATACAAACTTTGAAACGACAATAACTACTAAGAAATCAGGACTTTTCACTAAGAATGTCACTAATATGCAAAATTCTAAGATATTGCAATTGAAAATCACTTTGATTTATCATATATGAATCATATACGCGTGTGTTACATAAAATAACTTATTAATCTCTTAAAGTAAATGAAAAACCCAATATTTATTGAAAATTAGCTATATTTTTCTTCGGCATTAAGGTAATCAAGCTTTTAACTTACAGTTACTTCTATTAACAAATATAACAGGGGATAATTTTTCCAAATATTTTTATCCTTGAGAAACACATAGATGTTGTCATAAAATATAAAACAAAAAATATTTAAACTGATAATTTAGGTAAAATCCCCTTAGTATTTAAGGGTTTGAAGAAAATTGGATCAAAATTGAAATATTTCTTGCAAAAAAATATTGTTAAACATTAAAAGATGAACACGGTGTTTTGAAGAAATAGTGAAAATAGTATATGCACTTTAAAGAAATTTAAGATCGAATTGATATTTTAAATATTACAATTCATTACTCAAAAACAAAATGTTTGAAATGGAGCTTAGAAAAAAATTGTTTTGATATATTTATAAAAAAATACTCGGTTTTTTTTTTTTTTTTTTTTTTTTAATTTTTTAAAAAAAAAAACTTTAATCAAAACATATAAAAATATTTTATTGAATTATTCATGGTTTACTGTTTAATTTATCTAATATTTATCACTTTCATATATCATTAAAATACGATGTTATTAAAAATCAATTAATACAAATTCATGAAGTATGAATATTATGATAAAACTTATTAGAGTAAAAATATGTTTTTATGAACGGTTTCACACTGTATATCAATAAAAAAGAAAAACCCTAACTAGGAAAAAAAGACGAACATTGCTGAGTAAATACAAGTCACCAAGTTTTATAAATTATTTGGAATTATAGTTTTCTGACACTCGGTGATTATAATATAAGAGAATAAATCAATTGATTTTGCAATAATCGCTTTGCT
>BMAV01005644.1:1258580-1269037 GCA_019973955.1 Trichonephila inaurata madagascariensis | reverse complement strand
TAATATTTAATCAAAAATATCAAAAAAAGTGGTAATCGAGGTAAAACTGTAATCGTAATTATGTTAGTAAGTAGATAAAATAAAGAATAAAAAAAAATATAAATAAGAAAAAAAAAATGAAATTGATTGAAAAAGAATGCGTACGAAATCTCGGCAATGCAAACTATATTTGCTAAAAGAACTGAAATAGTTTTGTTAGAATAATTTTTATATGAAAATAATTTTAATCTTATCTTTATATTTCAGACTTTCCGAAATACTTTGCACAATTTTATATATTAGGATTTTTGACAGAATGCTATGTGTCTTCTTTAGATCCACTAGCTGTACAAAAAGGTATTGAAATTTGAACTAAACAAAAATTATTTATTGATTTAATTTAAGAGTTAATTAGAGAAAAACAATTTGTTTCCATGTTTAAGTTTTGAATACATTAATTTAATTATGATATTCACATTAAATTATAAAATCGATGCGAATGTGTTGAACATTTTTATTGATCTAAAAATGTAAAAAATTATGACTTTTCGAACATAGTTCACAATTTTACAGCATGTCTTAAGAAAACACATTTTAACTTGATGTACAAGGGATAAAAATATATGTTTTTGAATGGAGCACATGAAACAAATAAATGAGCTTAAACATAATTATATGTACTTTATTCTGTAAATAGCAATATTATCAAACGTTCAATCGTCTGTTATATTATCCTTTTTTCATGTATTACACATAGTTGTGGAATCAGTTACTTTATATAATTAAATGAAGCTGAATTATTTATAAGAATATAAAAGAAAAAAAAAGTGTAATATGTGTATTTTCTTCAGTAAGTAGCAATAGTATTAAACGTTGAATTATTTGTGTTATTACTCTTTTTTTCATGCATTACTTATAGTTCTGGAATCAGTTATTTTACATAATTAAATAAAGCTGAATTATTTATAATAATATAAAAAGAAAAAAAAAAAGGTATTTAGCTATAGTTATTTTTCTTAAGGAAAACAGACTTATTTTATTAAAAAAGTCGTGTAAGCGTATGCTTATATATATATATATACACACTTAACTTTAAACATATCTTGTAAGTATCCCTAAATGTATGAATCAAAAGAAAATTGTCTTCATATAGAGAAAAAACAGATATAATGAACTATTTATCTGCCTATCTTTATTTTCATTCTTTACTGCATTTACATCAATAGAAATTTAATACATTTTCATCAATTGAAATATTAAGATTATAAAACTCCTTCAAAGTAAAAAAAAATAGTTTGCTTTTGTAAAAGAAACTAAACAAATTATTCATACTAAAGATAAAATTTACATTTTGAAGATTTAAAATAATTTCTAAAAATGCAGTTAGATTTAGTAACCATAATGTGATCGGAAACGTCTCGATTATTTCTATTTCGGCTGAAAAGATTTAAATCATGAAATACACAAGGCAATAAGAAAAAGACAAAAATATAAAAAGTTAGACTAAAAAGGACAATTACCATCTTTATTTGAATTTATCTAGTGTTTAAAATGATTTGCATTATTATTCTATTCTTCTGACAAAAATGTACATATTTATACAAAAGAAATGTCATGTAATGTGTTGTTTTTTACTTAGTTTACCTATTTTAGAATATGAACATTATAATAGGGAACGCAAGTACAACCAATCAAAAGTTGAATAATTATTTATTTATTTAACGAATAAAGAAATGTAAATTTATTGAAACCGTAGTATAATCCCTACAAACAAAGAAAAAACAGTTTTATTTATAATACAACAATACCTTTAAAAGTTAAAAAAGAAAAAAAAATTCTGACACGTCTTGTTATTTAAATCCAGTGTTAACTTATCCTTTATAAATGAAAAAAAATCAGAAATGAGCATTACATATAAATGGAAATAACTCAAAGCATTAAAATCCATTATACGCATTAGCTTCAGAACAACATGACAACAACGATATTAATTTTGGTTTTTAAAGTGTGAAAATATGTTTTGAAAATGACTAAAACAACATTCTTTATATAACTATTAAGGAAATATATGGAGTAATTTAGGGATGGAAGGGATTATATATAAATATATATATGCACACATATGTTTTAAGGGATTTTAATTGGGAGAGAGACCTCATGCAAGAGCTATTACAAAACTTATTTTATAAAAATATTTTCTCATAATGAATATTCTGACTTAAGTAATAAATACAGAATTAAATTCAGATACTACAAAAGTTGATTTTTTAATAGATAGGTTAGTATTTAAGTATTATGTCAACTAATTTTGCCAAATCAAAACATAACCAAATGTAAATACCATCGCCAACAGTGTCATAGTTTCCCCTCAGGCGCGAAGACAAAATTTATCGTTTATACTCTCCTTCCGCCTCAGTACATCAACAAATAACTTGACTAAGATTAAGAAGAATTAAAGTATTTTAAAAACAAACACGTGTACTTGAAATAAACAAAATGTTCAATAGTTGCATTACTAAAGCACCCAAGACACCGTGATTACGTTTAAAATTGTGAGGAATGTTTCTTCATGTTCATATAAGCACGAATCTAAATGCTGTTCCTGCAGATCCTCGATGTTTCTTGTTATGGCGTTTGGTTAAACTAGTATTTTGAATACTTTAACATTAGACTGAAATATTCCATAAGCTTTTCCCTTCGCAAAAATAAATCTTATATACTAATCATTTTTCCATAAGATAAGAATAATATTACAAATAATAATCAAAGATATTGTTATCAGGCATGTATAAATAAGAATATTGTGTTTTAATATATGTGGGAACAATACAGCCTATATTTAAATAAAGAATATTCCTTAGAATGAGCAAACACGACAGCTGTGTTTAAACTAGCATTTACACTATTGGTTGCATATCGTGGAATTTGGCGACTTTTTTTATTTAAAGAAATTGATTTGTGGTATAATGCTTAACTACCATTGAGTGCTGAGTAATCGGATCACTATAAAAATTACTTTTCAAATTATATCATTGGAATAAATAAATTTCAATTCCAACTCATTGTCTTTGTCCACTTAATAATTATCATTAATTTTAGGTCTAGCATCAGAAAAATATATAGAATTGAATTATATAAAATTTACTAACAGTTGAACTAAAATTTGCTTATTGAGGAGAAATGTGAATGATTCTTAAGCAATATGAATTACTAAAAACAGTAAAAAAAAAAAAAAAACCACAGTACAAGGTGAATTATGTTGATTAATCAAATATATTTTAATAATGGAATATTCATTATATTAAACTCATTTAAACTTTTAAAAAATATTCATTACTTCACGTAATTTTTATAAAGATAATTATTAATAAAAATATATAGAAATATCTGTAAATTAATAGCTTAAAAACAATCATATATATAACTTGAACTAATTGATTTGATTTATAGAAATACACGAATACTACTTTCCCATTTTTTCCCTAATACACTTATTTCCATACACTTAGAATATTCTTAATTTTGTAATCAAATATTGATTAAAAGTTTAAAATGGGACCAATATATGCGATAGAAATTCCATAGCTCAGATTAATTTCATCAACCTATTTCTCAGTTTCTTTTAATTATTAATGAAATAGGAAATATTACACATTGCTTTCTTAGTCAAAAAAATATTTTTTGGAGTATTTTCATATAAAGCCCCATATGCGCGCTTCTACGCATGTGCTAAATCTCTGTCTGAAGAAAGAAGAAAAAGAGTTTCTTCTTACAGAAATCAGACAAAAAATAATTATTGAATCGAAAAGATTATTTTTACCGCCACGATATGTTGGCCCCGCCGGCTGACGAAGGGACGGGAGGTGGGGTTTTTTGGGAATTTTTGTGAAATGAGACAATACCGATGTGATTTTATGAAAAGAATGTTTCAGTCATTCTGTACTGACTTCATATCATTGAAATGAATCGATATTCTATACTAAAAAAGTCCATACTTTAGTCTTTGAGAAACAGTGATTTAAAATACAAAATGCGCAAAACTTTTTTTTTTCACGATTTTTCAAAAAAATTTCCAAAATTCCAATTAAACATTTAAAACCTTCGTTATTTATAAAAAATGATCACACGAAACTTTTTTATGTTTGTCAAACATTGTTATACTTGTTCTATCCAAAGAATGAAATAATTGCTTAAAACTTTCGGATTTTAAAAAAGTTTTTGTGTTTTTCATCTAATGCCCTTTTAAAAGAATTCATTTACACCGTATGTTGTTTTTTTCCCCCTCTTTTGTTGAAAAATTATCGTTAAAAATTAACCCCTCCAAACATTAAGACTTTGAAAAAAAATTCGTAAACTACGTTTATTGTCGTTTCGTCTACTGCCATCATTGGCGTCGAAAACCGGTTTTTGAACTGAGCAATTTTCTTACAAGTATAATGACTTATACTCCGTTCACCTTAACTTGGAAGACCAAATCACATCTGCTGCTGGGTTACACAAGATGATATGGTTGACTATAACAAATGAAAATCACGAAATCTGGTGAGTAAAAAAATAGCGTGTGAAGAATTTATTTTTGTTCCATTATAGAAACAAAAATAAATTTTAGAAAGCAATTTAAAGAAACAATGGAAATAACCAAATTTTGAAGCACTTCTATAATTTTGAATATTATTCTTATATTGTGAATGTAAATAATAAGATTTGAAATCCATTTTATTATTTTAAATTCTAAGAACATTTATTGTTTTATATATATATATATATATAATGAATTTAAATTTTGAGGTTTACAGAAGGTGGTTCCAAACTACTGAAAAAACAGTATGGTGTACTTCCACACATACTTGGCTGTGATTTCAATACCTATTTCGATTTAATACTGAAGGATTGAGATTAGTACAATTAAAACCAGAGCTTAATTTGGATTTTGATTCTAGTAGAGCACTGGGGTGCCTAAGTATGGTACAACCATTGATGCGATGTTTTCACGATTTGCAAATCTACCAAAGTTCACGCATCATACTTTAGTTACCACAAGCCTTTTGCCAAAGTGATTAATAATTGCGAGATTATTAATGTATTTGATACTCAAAGTGATATTAATAATAAATTAAATCAACCTTCTTAATAATGCACTTATGTATTATGAGTAACATATATTTATGTAACATAATTGATGTATATTATTACATAATATTTTAGCAAATCAATATGAAAATGGCGAATAGAATAAAGAAAATACATGCATGGTTTCAGTATTATATGAGATGCGTTTATTTACTCTGTTTGCCTAATATATAATCAAATACAAAGGTACTTGTGGAATAAATTCCAGACGTGCGTCGGAGCCGACACACACATTTTTTTTCTGGTATTATCTCCATGTATAGCATCTTTTCTTATCTTTTACATGTCGTTAATTATGTACAACCGTTTTGAGCATTCTACATTAAGAGATAAATTACCAAATAAATGTAACATGCATTCTAAAAATTGTGATAATCTCATGAAATACCCCCCACATTATCATTCAGTTAAATAATCAGTGTTTCTTAAATAATGTGTAGCCACCTTAGTTTAGTGGGTATGGCCACAAATTCATGGTCAAAGTGTCGCAGGTTCTAGTCCTGGTGCTACTGAGACCCATCGTGTAGAGGGGCAATACATGTTAAACCTGTCGAGTTTAAACACCTTCCCGTTGGTGGAGGTGCATAGGATTGGGTGATGTGTCCTCAGCATCAATTGGCAGAGGTTCAAAAATTAGTAGGTCCGTCGTCAATAGCACTTGAGTTGTTGTAGAGCAGTGGTGGCCAAACCACAGCATGCGTGGCACAATGCGGTATAGTGGAGTTTTAAATGTGGCACACGAATACTTACTGAAAAATTAAAAATTTTAAGCAAATAAAAAAAAATATATATTGTTATAATTTTGTATAAATATGGTTATCTCAGACAAAAAAAACCTATTATCTCTTGTGGACATATGTTTGTGAATAAATGTTTCCTTTTATGAAGTTAAGGTATCCGACTACGTTCGGAACCGTGATTTTACAAAAAAAGGCATAAATGTGGATAGTTTTCATAATATTTAGTGTCACTTAAACTAAAATACATGCATAAAAATGTTCTAAGGACATTTTGACAAAAAAAAAATGTTTAAATACAATATTTCAACAAAAAATTAACTTAGAATAACCTTTTTTCAAAATGTTCTCCTTTTATAAAAAATGCTTCTATTATAGTAATATTTTGCCTGTATATATAGATCAGACTTTTGTATAAAGGTTCAACTATCATTTGTGAAAAATTCACATTATTTCCAGAGTTACAACCCATTGAAATAATTATCGGCGTTTTTTTCCTAAAATTTCTCTTCACAGTTGTCGTAAAATGTGGATAAACCCACTTCTAAGTTATATATTTAAAAATTTCTAGTTGAGCCTCTGTACAGAGTTTTGAGCTATATACAGGCAACATATTATTATATAATAGATGCATTTTTCGCAAAAGGAGACTATTTTGAAAACGGGTCATTCTATGTTTATTTTTTGTCAAAATATTGTACTTAAATAACTTGTTATCGTAATAATATTCTTAAAACAATTTTATTTACATTTTCTAATTTAAGTAACCCTAAATATCATAAATATTATCCATTTATACGCTTTTGCAAAACCACGGTTCCGAACGTAGTCAAATACCTTAAAATAAAAATATGTCTTAAAACTAATTGGTACGCACCTAAAACTCAAATTAATTTTGTTAGCTTCTTCAAGCAAATCCTAATACGGATTACTTTTTAAAAAAACTACAAATTCAAAAGCCATACTGACTATTTAATACTTCTTCAGAATTAAATCATTCAATTTTTTTCTATACCCAACTTAACCTTGAAAAAGCTTATTAACAATAAAATCTAAGTATGCACTTTTATCTTAGGTACATTATTATTATTATTTTAAAATCCTCATTATGTAGACTTTTGCCTTACAAAATGTGCTATTTGCTTGAAAATCCCATAATAAGCTTATAAGTAGCGTTTTTTCACATTTTCATGGGGTTTTTTTGCTGGTAAAGTTGAAAGTGCACACACTTTTTTTGTTATCATAATGTGACACTGTTCCCAAAAAGGTTTGTTACCCCTGTTTTAGAGCAACCATAATATTTCCCTCACTCATTCGTAATTATTGTGGCAGTTTTTGTAATAATCTTATATTTAAACACAATAAAAAAAGAAACCAATTACAAATGTAATACTTTGTTTTAATTAGGATTTTATATGTAGACAAGATCTAATTCGTCTCAAGTGAGTTGGGTTTAGTAACGAGCTCACGAGATGGTTTTAGTGTAAAAAGGCATTTAATAATACACCGATGCCGTTTCAAATTCTGTTCATAAAATTGTTGCACACTTGAAATTCCCTGTTTAAAGAGTTTTTTTTTCAGATAAAAACTATTTATTCGATTTAATATCCTTTTAATTTTTTTTATGTATTAATTTATGTTTCGCTCTATTTCAGACTTAATGATAAAACTAAATCTGCAAAATGAAGGGTATGTCGAAGGTTTTTGGAACAGTTTGAAAACTTATGGAAGATATATAGTGAAAGCAATAAAACTTATTAAAGACAAGAGTGAAGAGTTTATAATTGACTTATATGAAGGATTCCGTAATACATGCGAATTTCGATTTTTTCACGGCATTTTTCAGCGTACTTCAAAACCTGTTGAAAATATTATATACCCTATAACAGACAATTTTCTTGGAACTCTTACGGATGTGAAAATTTCAGAAGCTAGTTTAGATGTCCAAGATTTTTTTTATCAATGGATTTTGAACCCCTTAATAAAATTGAATGCCACTGGAAATTTGAAAGAGAAAGACTTAAAAGAATTGCAAAAGTCAGTTAGATCAAAGGATTCCCAGAATTTTATTATGAAGTATATTTCTGATCTATCAAATACCTTTTCGGCATATCAAAGTGAAAATACATCTACATCACATGCATCATCAACAAAAGAACAATCGAGTATGAATTCGCTTACTAAATTTGAATGGTTTAGTCTAGGATTCGCATGCTGTTTTTTATTAACTGGAATATACACCTATATAAAACACAGTAAGTTTCTTTTAAGTTTCCTTTGACGTATGTTAATTTTTGCTTATTATATTATCAAAAGTAATGGTACTTATGAATTAAACCATTATAAAACTTTTCAAAACCTGTTGCCAAATGCAATCATCTTAGTCTTATTGAGTTTAAAAATAGGTTGAAATAGTTTTCTGCTATTGGTTGCATGTCGTGGGATTTGACGATATCTTTTGACTCCAGAACATTGAAAGACAGTATAGTACACAAGTACCAAAATGAAATATGTATCAGAATTTATTATAATAGTTTGAGTTATTTGTTTACTCTATATATTGCATAAAATACAAGATGAATAAATACTAACATCAACACTTCAGTTGTTTTTATTATATGACAAATGAGGGATATACTTAATTTCAAAATAAAATTAATGCAATAATACTATTTTAAACTTAAAATAATACTTTGTTTTTTAAATTTCTACTTTTCCGTATAAAATTCTATTTCATTAAAAAAGTAGATATTTATAAATAAATACGTTTACTAAGTTTTTTTTGTTTCTTCTATTTATGAACTATTCCTGAAAAAAAATAAGAAAAATCGGCTAAAAGCATGAAGTTTACGTTGTTTGTTTGCATAAAAAGAGACGTATCATTTAACTTTGCAGCACGACCTCCTCTTTTCAGTCTATAGTATATTCAGAAAATATTCTGTTTGCAGTGAATGAAGATTTCAACAATTATCAAGAATTTTTGGAAGCAATTGAAGAATGGAAAAATTCGCCAACTAATCCGCCAAACGAAGAGAATATTGAAGAAAATATTGAAAATGTTGGTATAGCACTTATAAATTTCTCTTTTTTATATTTATAGAAATACTGTTACTTTCATTTCTTTTAAATTATCTCAAACAATTAATTAAATTACAATCAATATAGAAGAGTACTGTACGTTAAATAATTTATAGGTATTAATATATAATAATAGTAACGCTTAATATTTTGTGTAAACTAATATTAATTTTTTTTGAAGTATTTATCACGCACACATCCTATATAGCTGAATTGGAGTTAGTGCTAGTGTTGAAAGACACATTGTACTAAATGTCCATACTAAAAGTACTTACGTATAAAACCGTTGGCTAATTTTGCAAAGTCAAATAACATACCCAAATCAAAAAACTTCGCCAAATGCTGTTGTTATATCCACACATGCACGTAAGCTTAATTCCTGCACATTTTTCTAATATATCAACATTACGACAAATAACTTGGGGAATATTACAAAAGAAAATAAAGTAAATTATTTTAAAAACAAAACAAGTACACTTAAATTAAAACAAAATATATAATAAACTAGCTGCATGACCTGACGTTGTACGGGCTTGTTCAAGTGTATAAGCTTTATGTCTTGGAAGATTCTCCTTCCCCTCTCAGTGTCATCACTTCCTGGTGTGTGTGTGTTTTCTTTATCTACTTGGATACTTATGCCTTTACCTGAATATTTCACAACGTTAGCTTCTACAGGAAAAAAAATAGTTATATTTTACCACAAAATAAGAGAGTATTAACATTATCTTCGAACATGTGCAATCAAGAATATCGTGTTTTAACATACACGAGAATAGTATAACGGATAATAGTAACTTCCTAAATGGCCTATTTGGACCCTCAGGGGTCTACAACGACCCATAAGAGGTCCATGTCAATGAAAAAATGTTGGGATTCCATGAGTTGTAAATGTGTGTATACCAGTGTTTCTCAAACTGTGGGGCGCGCCTCCCTTGGGGGGCGTGACAACATTACAAGGGGGGCACGAGCATATTGAAAAGTCGAGAACAAAAGATTATTTAAAAAAATTATTAATTTACTGAAAGTAAACAAACAAAATACATTCTGACATAATAAAAAATAAAATACACATTTACACTGATATATTACACTTATAAATATATCAGTGCTACACAATGTATTTTATAATTAATTTAACAATTTTAAGTTAAAAACAAGTTTATTAATTACCAGTGACCCTATGGGTTTGTCATAAATATTATTTATAACAAAAATTAACACTTATCTTGATAATTTTTTTACGGTTTATAATTAAACCTTGACTGTGACGATCATAAGTTTCGAGATTCGCTTCCCAATGTCAACCGTTTTCCACGTAGGCACGCGTATATGATGTATTGGGGGAGGGTGAATGAATAAAGGAGCAAAAATAATTTGGAATAAGTAAATCCTTCACAAACATTGTCAAGGTCTTTTTATTGCATTCCAAAGTCTTGGAATAATTTTACGGATAGCAGTGCACAGAAAAAAATCGTACTTCGGAAAGACGTATATATACGTCTTTCCGAAGTACGATTTTTTTCTGTGCACTGC
>BMAV01005644.1:1229189-1257872 GCA_019973955.1 Trichonephila inaurata madagascariensis | reverse complement strand
AAAATAATAAATATTAAAATAACTAGTCATTATTAAACGAGGAAATTTAGGGTAAAACCTAACAAGATTGAAGCCAAATTTTGAAAATTTGTTATTGAAGAACCCGATTCACACTTTCTATAAACGCATTTGTTTGTTATTCAGTAATTATATAAAACAATTATTTTATTATTAATTAAATTTTAATTTAATCAATTAAAAGAGCACCAGTTTCTTAGGTTTTAAAAGCTATACTTCACTACAGTTAAAACTTCAAATATTTTAAAGATCCAAAGTCTTTTATGTAAAATTCTATACCAGCTATCAAAAATGTATGTTCGATAAACTTGAAAAGTTCAATATTAGAAAAGCAGAGGTCTGCTCCAAATAGAAATTACATGCCACGGGGTCTAAGAGACAAAACGTTCGGGAACCTCTGGCTTCTAAGAAAAAAGGGTTTTTTTGTTTTTTGTCACGTATGGTCTCACAAGATTTTGGTGTTTGTACGTGTAAAGCAACAGATGTGGCCACGTAATTAAATTCAGCGTTATTTGCCAATGATATAATACATGTCTAAATTTATCAAATTCAATTTTGTTTCCATTAGGGAAAATAAGTGGTAGGAGAAAAACACACATTCAAATGCTATTTGAATATTAAAAGTAGCACGTTTATTTTACAAACTTGCTTTGCGAAACGATCTAACTTATCTTGGCAATATTCAAGTTAAATTCATCTAACATGAATGTGGTTTTATATCTTAAGAATTTGGGGTCTGTCTGATTTACTGACAATTAGCACACTTCACCCTACACCAGGAATGGCGAACCTTTTTGAGACGTGGGTCAAATTTCGTTCATATATTTTTTTTTGTTCTTAGGCGTGGATCAGTAATGTTCATTTACAACAGAGTTATGTTTAAAAATTTTTAAATGAGTATTTTTAAAACTTTAAACATATCTTTAAAATTTCACTGGCTTAACGGGTAAAAAAAAAAAAAATGCTCTATAAAAACAAAACTGAACATAACTCTACAAAAGTGCATTTTTTCCGAAGAAAGTGCTTTAAATATGGTTATTTGCTTTTTTTTTCAACTAACAAAATGTAAGTAAAATTATACATTTTATTTCATATTTTGTGAACACTTTTGCTTTATTTCAGATACTGCATACTTTCATATACCTTCGTTGTCATTTGCGTAACTTCGGAACTGTAATGATTAAACTGAAGGTCATAGACAGCACTTAAAATGCTTTTGTGTCAATGTGCTTGAAAAAATTGAAATAGAATATAAATAATCCACACTAATAAGGAAAACTAAATAAACCTGTGTAAACAAACAAGTTCTTTTCTAGCAGTTGTAGGTCAGTTAAAAAGCTTGCTTGGGTCAATGTCTGACCCACGGGTCATAGGTTCGCCATCACTGTCCTACACTTAAATAAACGATCTTTACAAATTGCTCACTTCACATCTCTTGTAATAGCAATGCTCTTTTTTTATATATGTCACAGTTCCTTCTTTAAACGATATTCTCATATCAAAAGAGAGAAGAAAATTGTATGAGAACCTGCTACACTGATCTTTTTATACAAGTTTTCAATTACGATTTTCAATTTTTATATGATCTTATGAACCCCTTAAAAGTTTTTCATATTTATTACAATTTAAACTATGACAAACCACTAAGTGTAGAAGTGGGGGTCTTTCTTAGAAAATCGGTCCAACGTTTCTTTATATTAATTAAAGAGACAAACGTATGTTTTTATTAATTATAAATATGATACAAAACCATATATTTTCTTATATATATTTATGAAAAAATGTGTGACTAAGTAGGATAATATATCTCAGGTAGGTAATACTTGGTGCATGAGGATATAAAAAAACGTAAATGGTTATATTTCTGGGTGTAGGGAACATTCAATATTTCTTTCTCGAACTTGTTTTTTCATGAAATCAAATTAAGTATTTTGTTTTTTTAATTATGTATTTTTCTATTTAATTGGATCAATATGACTCAAATCTTATTTGTTAATTGAACTTTTTGATCTATTGATATTAAATTCATATATATATATATATATATAACTTTTAATTTTTTAAAACTGGGGAAAAGTTCTATAATAATTAAGAGAAAAAAAATTATATATTTTTATTTTTATGTAATTGGAATATAAATATTCATTTAATTACACCACTTTAGAGACATTTCGTAGTCTTTTTAAGAATTTTAAAGCATTTCGTTAGATGTTTTGTAACTTTTTGAATAAGGAAATCGAGTTTTATTAAATCGAATTGATTTTTCTAATACGAAAATAACTCAAAGGGAAGAGTCGATTTATAATTGTATATTTTACAAATAATTAAAAATATTGAATGATTTTTTTTATAGTTAATTATTGTAATGACATACATAAACAAATTTTCACAATTGTATGATTCGGTGAACTTAAAAAAAAATGCTGCATTAACTTTTATTGAAAATATTGTGAAGGGATATTTGTTTCACAAAGCTTTTTTAATATGTATATACAGAAAAAAAAGAGGTCTCGCATATCTTCTCAGAAACGTTTTATATACTTCATGATCAACTTCTTAGAAAGAATCTTATTTTGCATCTAGTAGCTTTATTGAATTTATTTTCTATAAAGCACGTATCAAAAATTTTTAGTCATTATTTTACGCATTTGACTTATTATCCATCTCAATACTGTTAATAAGAGTGAAAGTCAAAAATTCTAGTTTTCTCGAACAAAACTTACATTAAATATTTTAATAACTAAAGATAAAAATCTAAATAAGACTTTGGTTTGAAAGAAAAACTTATGAATATATTTACTGATGTGGTAAACTATTTTTTTGTATTTAATTGTTAAAATTTGATTTTAAATAATAACTTCTATATACATTTTATAGGATGAAAATACAGATGAAGAGATAAGTACAGACTATCGAGATAGCTACATAAAATAAACGTTTTGTAGAAAACATAATTTTACAATGTTTTAATTGTTTTGAAAATTTTTCAATTTTATGTCAGATTTTACCAACTACTTATGTGTATGTGTTATTCAGTAATTTTATAATATCTACTTTTATACTGTTTGATAATTGATAATTTAAATAAATCAGCTTATTCATGCATTTTGGATGATTTATCCTAATTCTCGAATTTTCTTTAGTAGATTTTAATACGTCTGTCGTAAAAAGAAAACCAAAAATATATATCTAATCTTTGTTTTAAGGTATCCTACTACGTTCGGAACCGTGATTTTGCAAAAGCGTATAAATGGATAATATTTATGATATTTAGTGTCACTTATAATAGAAAATGCATATAAAATTTTTTTAAGAATAGTATTACAATAAAAAATTATTTAAGTACAATATTTTGAAAAAAATTAACATAGAATAACCCATTTTCAAAATATTCTCCTTTTGTGAAAAATGCTTCTATTATAATAATATTTTGCCTGTGGATAGCTCAGACCTCTATACAGAAGCTCAACTAAAGTCTGAAATATATAACTTAGAAGTGGGTTTATCCAAGTTTTACGCAACAGAGGGGAGAAATTTTAAGAAAAAAACGCCGATAATTATTTCAATTGGTTCTAACTCTGAAAATAATGTGACTTTTTCAAAAAAAAAAAAAATAGTTGACTCTCTGGATAATTCTTTACTTTATATAAGCAAAATATTATTACTTTAGAAGAATTTTTTATAAAAGGAGAACATTTTGAAAAAAAAGGTTATTGAGTTATTTTTTGGCCAAAATATTGTATTTGAATATTTTTTTATATCAAAATGTCCTTAAAACCATTTTATACATGTATTCTAATCTAAGTAACACTGAATATCATGAAAAATATCCATTTATGCGCGTTTTTAAAATCACGGTTCCGAACGTTGTCGGATACCTTAAAAAATTCTTCATATCAGTTTTTCCTTACCAAATCTCCCCTTTAGAGACCTTTAGCTTATGTAACCTTTTTATTGCTTAGTCTCATAAAAGATTTTTAATATAGTTTGCCCTTGAACCTTAAGAAAAAAATTTAAGAATCATTTACAAGAGTTAAAATATAAGCTTTGCAAAAAACATGTATTATATTTTTCTTATGAAAAGATATGTGTACATTGATTCAAGTGACAAAACCGCAACACAAACAATGAAATAGTTTAAATTTCACACAAGTCAGAACAAATATTTAACCAAATTACCCATCACAAAGTGTGTAAGTTTTTATACTTGTTTATTTACAATAAAAGCCCTTTCACACCTTTTGAAGCATAAATACCTTCGATTAAATGTGAAAGGAAAAAAAAAATACTATCAACGAAAATTTGTATTGAGTTATTTTTTTTCTATGACGCATTTAAAAGAAATATTAAAATAAAAAGACCTTCAGCATCATTTTCAATACAAGGCAAGAAAGACATAATTAAAGAAGGATAAAAGAAATATAATCCTTTGTATCTTAATAGCATTTTTCCAAGTTCTGTACATATACTTTTCCACGTCCTCATTTAATTTTTTTATATCCTACTTCATTATTTCCGAATCTATTCAAGCGTCCAACTCCCATTTATTTCTAGTCTAATTATGCTTGAGCTTTTCATTGTGAAAGTAAAAAAAAAAAAAAAGAAAACACAAAAAAAAGATCTTATTTTTTTTTCTCCCTTTCCTTTTAAAATTTTATTTTTACAAGTCTGTGGTAGAGCCCTTAAAAGAATTCCCGATGAAATAATATGGAAAAAATGGATAAAAGAAAAGGAAAAAATTTCAAGAGAACGAAGGGGAAAAAAATAAAAATAAATGAAATGAAATGGATAGAAAACTACCTTCGAAAATGGTTTCCAATGCTTTCAGTTTAAGGCGTTATAAAGAGCTCATTATCCAAGCTTTAGATCTAGTGCATTGAGAAGCAAAGAAGGGTTTCGATTTTGTTTCCTTCCTCCCCCTCCCCCAGCACTATACTTCGTAAATTGATGTGGAATTTATCGATATGGCTTAGCTATGGAACGCGATCGAATTGTTAGGCTTCCCACTGCGGCCTCATATTGAATGCTAAAGCTATTTGTTTGTTTCTATTTTGTTCATGAAAAGAAAAAAAAGTATTTTAAAAACAATTATTATTTATTAAACTTTTAAATGTCAGTCTATAATGAGTTACGACTGAATATCCAACTAATGGCATTGATTCACGTATTCGTGTGAAAACATTCCATAAACTATTTGTAAAAGTGACAGCTTAACTGAATAGTTTATCTCTTTTCCAAATGGCTCATTACTTATAAAAACACACACACACACACAAATACAACAAGGAAATGTGTACTTTCCTTTTCAAAAACTTGTTCCAGTTATACAGTAAGACCCCGCTTAACGCGGGGGATACGTTCCATCAAAGTAGAGCGTAATGCGAAACAGCGCTAAACGAGGCTTTCTTAACATGTAAATAATGGGGTTAGGGGAAGATGGATAGAAAATTGATTAGGAATTAATTTTATTAATTATTATCTTTTTTTTTAATAAAAACAAAACCAAACACATTTATTTCTTACAAAAATAAAAACAATATAAAATAATATATATACATATATAAACAAATAAAATTCTAAGTCAGTCAGATCATTCAGTCTATTCTGTGTTTCCAAATTTCTGCCTTTTTATCAAGAAGGCATCCTGTTGAAGTTGCTAAATTCAATGCAGCACTAATTTAAGATGGACGTTAACCAGAATCTAATCTTCTAATCACTTGCATTTTAATTTCCAGTGAAATGCTTTTTCTGGATGCTTTCTTTTCTTGTTTTTCATTATCACCCATGATGAAAACTAAAGATCATAATATTTGTCTTTGTATTAATCGTTATAGTATTATTTAAATTTATACTTACAATAATGTCAACAAATGTTTCAAATGATAAAAATGCGTCCGCACAACACCGCACCAAACAAGAAACACAACTATACTGTTTCGGATATGTTATATACATATTTTGAAACCTAAAATTTTAGGGAATCATCGTAGCCCTGCTTGCAATTTCGGGGAATCCCCGGGTTGAAATAAAAGAGCGCTAAACCGAAACAGCGCTAAACGAAACAGCATTAAGCGGGGTTTTACTGTACATTGAAAAACAATATATCAACTTGGTAAATTTGTTTTATACAAGGCAAAGTATTGAAAGGGACACGAAATGTTAAGGTATCCGACTACGTGCGGAACTGTGATTTTGCGAAAACCTATAAATGGATAATATTGATGATATTTAGTGTCACTTAGATTAGAAAATGTGTATAAAATTGTTTTAAGAATATTATTAGAATAATTATTTATCTACAATATTTTGACAAAAAATGAACATAGAATTACCAATTTTCAAAATATTCTCCTTTTGTGAAAAATGCATCTATTATAATAATATTTCGCCAGTATATAGCTCTCTACAGAGGCTCAACTAGAATTTTTGAAATATATAGCATAGAAGAGGGTTTATCCATATTTTACGACAACAGAGGGGAGCAATTTGAAGAAAAAAACGCCGATAATTATTTCAATGGGTTATAACTCTGAAAATAATGTGAATTTTTTAAAAAATAATAATTCAGACTCTCTGGAGAAGTCTTTACTTTATATAAGCACACAAAATAGTGCTATTTTAGAAGCATTTTTTTTTTATAAAATGAGAGCATTTTGAAAAAAAGGTTATTCTAAGTTAATTTTTTGCCAAAGTATTGCATTTGAATAACTTTTTTTGTCAAAATGTCCTTAAAACCTTTTTATTCATGTATTCTAATATAAGTGACACTAAATATCATGAAAATTATCCATTTATGCGCTTTTTTAAAATCCCGGTTCCGAACGTAGTCGTATACCTTAAGGAATCTATACACAACATTACGATAACTTGGCAATTTATCATAAAAACATCTAACAATGATCAGTTCAAGAGGTCTAACTTTTCTAACTAGGGTAACTTCCTTTCAGTGAAATTGGTGCTGTAAGCTGGAACATCGCTCTACTAAAGAATGTCACTATCGAATAATGAACGAATAGTCAGCAAACGAGAGATTATACATAATAGTAGGCGATTATACGTAACAGTAGATGATTATATATAATCGAAGATGATTATGGATAATGGTAGATTCTTGTGTGTGGATGATATTGACATATTAAATGTTGCCTGAAACATATTGTTGTAATTACTTTAAAGGTTCAGAATATTAAGGAGGATTTTTAATATGTGGAGTTCATATACCCTTTAAGACCCGAATTATTTTTATCTTTAAATATTAAATTCTTCTGATTATGAATATAAATATTAAATTCTTCCGATTATTAATACTTTAGGGACCCCAATGACAGTGGGAAAAATAATAAAAAAATTCCCATTGCCCCCCGGAACGTAAACGGTACCATCGTGCGGGTTGGGCTTTATCTGTGAAACAGGTCACCTATGAAATCCTACGAGTTATACATTTTTAGCTCTAAGTTGATAGAAGAAACAATTTTAATTCAACTAAAATTGTTACAAATAAGGAAATTATTGATGTATAATTAACTTTTTTATTGATTCATTATTTATTTAATGTGAAAATCTTTTGTTTTGCTTTCGGCAAATATAAATAACTATTGCATCTTTCACAACATGTTTTCAAACTACTCTCGTTGTTTTCAAATCTGCACTTGTGCGAGGCCTGGAAATGTCATCAACACATCGAAAATCGCTATACATATCAAGCCTTTTATCCTGGAATGGCCAGGATAAAAGCCACGACATTATCAAGCGGATTATAATACTTCGCTCTTTGTGCGTGAGGAATTACAACACTGTTATCTTCATCATCCGTTAAAATACTTTTGTTAGTAGGTGGAGAGGCTGCTAACAATTATAACTATCAATAACTTAAGTTTTAATCGATCCATTTTGATTTTTGGAGGAGTTTTATTTGATATTACATCTTGTTTGCACAAATACAAATATATGCAACAGCTAAATCAATTAAATGAATGTGCTCAAGAGACTTTTATGGTAATGAAGAATCAAAATTGTCTTTCCATTTCAAATATTTCCATGTTTTTCTTCATTGCTCTCATCAGAACTTGATTCTCCTTCCAGTATAAGTGATTCATATGCTTTGCTCACAGCATTGTCATCATCCGAGAGATCACTGTGTTCTGATCTATGTTCAAACTGATTGCAAAATTTCTTCTTGTGTGGGAATTCTTCTCATTTTAGACACCTGAAAAAGTTTCTGGTTAAAAGTTAGCACAGTATTCCATGAAAATTTGTAAAATGTATCAAAAAATTTGATTTAAAAAAGAAATAAATTATTTAAACCACACCATATTAATTCCCACCGGAAATCCAAGATATTTTTTTTTTGGTGGGGGGGGGGAGACATATGGATGCAGATATCTGTGTAGAGGATAAAAATGTCAAAAAATGTATGGAAAAGAAAATTAATTGCAAAAAAGAACGAGAGAAAGAAAAAAAGGAATTCATCTTTGGCAACCCCCAAGAAAATTCGGCATTAATTTTATATAACTATATATTTCATTTTTATGTAGGCTTCCATCAAAAGTATTGAAACAGAAAAGAAAATTCGCATGACAAGTACTTACCTTTACAAATACAATGACTCAAGTAACGCCAACCCGCACGATCGTGCGGGTAACGAAATCCCGAGTCCTATAAGCAACATAAATAGAGTATAACTAATGTTTTCTAGTTCACAATTATTTGAACATTAATACAAAAATTTGTATCCAAGCAATTAGAAATATATCGATAATTACCTTTACATTACCAGATAAAAATAAGACGTGTTTTACTTGTATTTGAAAACAAAGCTACATTTGTTTGCTGAAAGTAACTCATGGACCACCAGCCATTGTCTGTTGATAAAAAGTAACACTTTACACTTTCTGCAAACCGGCTCAATCGTTAGATTCACGATTTTCTTACATACAACTATCCCAGAAGAAAGGACGTATAAGAATGCCTAACCCGCATGATCGTGCGGGTTGGGTCTTAAAGGGATAAGTACAAATCGATTCTTACCCTTTAACTTGTTTCGACACTAAGGTGTTTAACTTAATAAAAATAAATTGTTCACATTTCTTGATTGTAAATATTTGGAGTTAAATTCGATGACTTCTGCACCCATGTAACGTTCGGATCCCCCGAGAATGAAACTAATGAACGTGATATCCACCTCAACCAACACGAGGAAGAGAAGGAACAGTGGTGGTGAGATTAATCCCCATCTGGTCTAGTTTCACTAGACCAGGTCCATGAGTCCATAAATATGTACAAAGTCTAAGAACAGCAGGGGGGATGCAACAGCCTCCTCACAGGAAAACCCCAGACATTGCATAATGTGCTGAGGAGGAAAAGGACTGATGTTACATTTGGGGCAAATTGGGAAGCTTCTTTTGCCACCCTCAAAATTCATGCACCTCAGGTGACCAGTCGAAAATCGTGAGAATGATGTTCTTTGTTGTCATTTATCATCAATGCAAGTAAAAATATTGCGATACTAGCAAACCACAGACAATCATCTTGGCCCAGTGAAATTCTGACAACAGTTGGTAGGTGTTCTCTTCTTTCATGAGATATTAAGCAATCTTTTTATAGACAATCAACATTTAAATGAGAAACGAGTTCTTCTAATTTTACCTTTTATATAAAATATAAAAAATACTACAAGAACAAATATAATTTAAAAGTTCTTAAATGATGATTTAAGTATTTCAGAATGTAATTTTTATGAAAATTTTATGTTTACCGCATGTCTATTTTATAGTGTGTAATGATTAGAATAAATAACTGAGTACGAGTAATGCATTTTATTTATTACAGCAAAATACGATTAATTGCATTTTAACAAACTTATTTATGTAAGTAACACACATAAATTGATTTGAAGAGTATAAAAAACACATAAAATTAAAAAAAGAAAACTTTAACAAATTTTTATACTTAGAAAAGTCAAATTTATACCTCCTAGCTCTTACACTCTGTGCTAGGTATCTCATTGCGTAGAAGTGGATTGCAATACGACCTCTGTTCAAATAGAATATAGTATCATACAATTCATGTGAGTAAGCTTGTAACAAAAGAATTATCTAAAGTATGTCTTAAGATCATTCATTAAAATGTATCTTTTGAGAAGGAAAGGTTTATATGAAAATTAACATAACTGTTTTAGTATGATAATGAATTTTCGGAAATTCATGCAAAATACTCACTAAATGAATCAAAAATATTTTCTAAAGAAAAACTGGAGGTGTCGTAAATTAATGCAGATAAAATTTGCTTAAAATAAGAACTTACACAGCCATATTTCTAAAAGTTATTTTTATCTTAATTCATAAAAACATCTGACGTAAAATTTTACTTTTTAATTTTATAATGGAAAGAAAAAACTTATTGCTTGTATTCTTTTAAATTGTCATGACTGGAAGTAAAGTTTCCTCGGTTTTCATTAAAAAAAAATGGTTTTCAATAAATAAAAATTTCTGAAATAGAAGTTTTAAATTTATTTAATAAAATAACTTTTTAAAAGATATTAATTACTGAAATGTTTTTGGATTCCAGTCAAATATAAATAAGAACATATAGTAGTTTTAAGAACTTTCCCCAAAATAAAGAAAACGAAGTTTAATTGTTGGTTGAAACACACATTGGATTGAAACTAAGTTTCCCACTATAATTTAAAAAACTAAACCTAAATTTGTGTATTTATTTTAATATAATTAAGGATAAAATAGTTAAATATATCAAATAATAACATTTAAAAAATACTTGAGAAAGATCACTATGTTAAAATATATATAATTAAATTAATTTCACATAAGCATTTTCAAATTCATCACTTTAAGTACTTTTCTTTACTAAAGAGCTTTCGATTTTACTCATTTGCACTTAAATGTATTGCACACTTGAAGGATATGAGAGTTAACTGAGTGGATTGGTAAATAAACAGTCATACTATTAAATAGAATATACAGACTAATTTGAATTCATTTGTTGGTAATGAAAGTCGAGATTTTATAATAAAAGTTTAAATTCTATTTTAATCAAAATCATTGAAATATATCAGGTATAGGATGCAAATTTTAAAAATATAATACAGATAAAGTTTCAAAGATGATAATACCATAAGTATCTATGGCAGCGTTTCTCAAACTGTGGGGTGCACCCCCTTGAAGGGCGCGACAAATCTATGAGGGGTTGCGAGCATGTTGAAAAGTTAAAAACAAAAGATTATTTTAAAAAAAAAATATATTAATTCTCACTGAAGGTAAATAAATAAAATACTTTCTGACACAATAAAATACACATTTACAAGGATATACTACATTTTTATATGTATCAGTGCTATACAATGTATTTATTAATTAATTTAACAATACTAAGTTAAGAACAAGTTTACTAAATACCAGTGACCCCATTGGCTTTTCATATATATAATTAAAAAAAATTAACACTTACTTGATTATTTGTAAGGTTTATAATGAATCCCTTAAGTGCCGATTAAAAGATACTCGATTCGCTTTCCAATGCCAACCGTTTCCCACGTAGGCGCGAGTATGTGATGTATTGGGGGGAAGGGAGAAATAAAGAAGCAGATAATCTGTAGTAAGTAAATTATTCAAGAAAAATGTCAAGGACCTTTTATTGCATTCCCAAGCCTTCAGAATAATTTTATGGATAGCAATGCGCAAAAAAGATCGTACTCCCAAAAGATGTATATATACTTCCGGGACGATATATACGTTTATTTACGTCGTTGATAAACGTTTTTTCTTAGCGAGACGTTTATCTACGTCGGTGTGCTTAAGAGGTTAAAGTCGTATTGTAGTCTTAGCGTCAAAGTATAGTATTATTCAAATCAATACATTGTTATTGTATGAGGGGAGGGGGGCGCGATGGAAGTATGAATATTGGGTCGCGAATACTCAAACTTTAAGAAGCACTGATCTATGGGCTTATTTTTAAAAGATCAGGCAAAATGTGTATTTTGTTTCCTTGGTCATATTCGCATATTCGCATCGAAATAGTAGCTACATTAAAAAAAATCAAAGGCTAAGATCTGAATTATAAATAAAATTGCACCCTCACAGTTACCCATACCCTCATTTTATAATACATTACAATCTTTGAAGAGACTTCTTAACTCCAATGGTGAAGAAGAAATGAATATTAATTTTCTTTGTGGCTTCCTTACATTAATTTTGCATAAATTTTATTCAAGTTAATAATTACTTACTGTAAATTCATTACACTATAGGTATATTAAATGGCTAAGTTATTCATTATATTCATTTGTATAAACCAGTCAATAAGCATGAGAATCAGATAAATAATAGGTTTTTTAACTAATAATGAGTATGCAATATGTACGAGAAATATAAATTAAAATGATTTCTTGAGAATTTTATTTGTCGATTTTCTTTTGAGACCTTGCTAAAAGTTGGAATTTATAATTTAGAAGGTATCATTTGATATGCTCTATTTCAACGTTAAATGACTATTTGTAATACAGGCTGAATTTTTAAATACCGCACTGGTGTAAAAATTTTAATTTTATGGAGAAACATATTTTTATTTTGTTCTATTTATATTTTTTAATGGGATGGAATAAAGTATTTTGATATCTAGATTTGAATTTACCAAGATTATTTCCTATGTAGTCATATTCCCACCTCCCATCTTTGAAAGAAAAAAAATAAACTTCTATAGCTTATTACGTATTCTTAGTTAGTATCCAAAAAAGTAAAGGTTATAAAGACCAGACATATGCGAAACTAGATATAGAGGACTAGTAGGTTTTCATTAGAGTGTGTCTAGACTTCGAACTAATTTGGAACTTACCGAAGTTGGGGTACCACAACTTTTAAAGCAACTTGCTAAGCTTAGTTGTCTTTTGGTATATAAGGATTCTATATGGAAGTTTTTGTCATTGCAGGATAAAATTAACACTTCCAAAAAGGGAATGTGATGCATTTAATCATAATGGAAAATACACTATTGCTTTAAGTAAAATTGGGAAAATAGAACCTTATAACTGCTATTCTAATGTATTTACTTTATTCAAGAACGCGTATAAATTTTGATTACGTGTATGTGTAGAAAGAGAATATGAAAATAAAACATGAATACTATTATGTAAACAAATAAACAATGAAATAGGGATTCCTTGAAGCCCAATCACTGAGTGGTAGTTAATTGCACTTCCACACCACAGGTCCGAAGTTCAATCCCCGGGCTGAACAAGGTCAACTCATCCTTTCATCTCTTTAATGGGTCGATAAATGAGTACCAATCTTTGCTTGGGAACTTAACACTGGAAGTTTTTACGTCGGACTGACCACCTGACCGGAACATCTGCTCACGCATCTCAGGGCCCAAGGTCATGTATACGGAGTTGGTTACAGTAGACTTTGAACCTCGTGGGCTATTGCGCCTCTAAGTAAAGTTATGGATTCCTTATGATTTAAAAAGAACACTGAATACTTTCGTAGAAATTAGTATCTAGGTGGATATTTAGTTAAATTGAATTACCTCTCGGTCTAACAATTTTAGAAACTTTAAAACTTTTTATTAATTATGCATTAGGAGATATTTCCCTCCAGAACAAAAAAGTTCTTTGTTTCAGCAAGTATGTGCTATACACTCTTGTAAAAAGCTATAAAAACTATTTTCAAGCTTAGAGAAACTTCTAGACTACAAGATAAGTGTCTTTATGTGTTACAATATCTGGACAATGTGTCTCGAAATCGATCTGTTTTCGGCGAATCTTTGAATATTTAAAACAGTCTAGACCGAAAATTCTTTTAGGTATTCTCTTTCCAGAAGGTAGAAATCATCAAAAAATTATCCTAGTATCCTAGTTTAGTTCTTTCAGTTGAAGTTGATTTACTTTTTATATCTGTATATATAATTTTAGAATATCGTCAATATAACATTGAAAACGAAAAAGTTGTAACTTGCTCTAACATTCTATATATATAAATTCCAGAATTTCTTAGAATTCTAATTCTAGTATCTTTTTAGAAAAACTTAGTTTTTCTTTTAAAATTATAAACTCTGGGATATTTTTGATAAATATACTCTATTTTTGGATAAAAAAAGCTCTTAAACTGATAAAATATATTAATAAACATCCTATAAAAAGAAAATATATAATTTATATATATATATTTTTTTTTATTCACAATTGTTGATTTTCAAGCTTGGAAAATAGAAAACTATACATTGAAATTCATATATCACTATATATAGGAACAAATAAAATATTTCATTTGAAAAAAATCCTTGAAAGCTGCTTCTATGAGTTTATAGGAGATATATTTTCTTTTGACAAAAAAAGGACAATATATGTAAGCCTTTCATAAATATACATATCAAATGGGCATTTGTGCTTTGTTCTTTAAAATTTTAAAATCCTATAAATTATTTCAGTTGACCTAACACTCTTTTAAATGGAAATTTATCTTCTCTTTAAAAATAAACAATTTTAAAATCTGAAATCTTTTTTTAATCTGTATATATAAATGATTTATCATATACAATTCAAACTATTTCAAGTTTCTAAGAAAATTATATTAACTATATCAAGATTATGCTACGTATAATGGAAATAAGCATTTTTAAAATGTGTTTTGATGTTTTAGAATTAAAATCCTTCGCTTTAGTTATTACTGAAATTCTCGCCACGGTAAGTTTTCAATTATATAATTATTTAAATTAGAAGATGCTGGTGAATTATTATAAATGAATAAAATATTTTATTGATATATCTTACAATGAAAACTGCTTTTGTTAATAATAGAAAAATAGATGTATTCAAAAACTTCACAAATAAGGCGATTGTCTAAATTTATCATACATATGTTTTTTTTTAATCAATTATAATATTCCAAATTTTTAAATATTTTTCTGCAAAAAGAATTCATGGAATCTAAGTAATTAAAACACTGGAGAGAATACATTTAAAAAAATATTTTTCGTAAAAATATATGAATAAATAAATTTCTTTTGGTTTTATTGTCACTTCTAAATCATATTATACATATAAAAAATTGTTTAAATATTATTTTTATTATTTTTTTTCTTTTAAATGCATTTTTTGGCAAAAAATGAAGAAACAAAATTATATGTTTTCAGTATATTCTCTTCATATGTAAAAATACTTCTATAAGAGCAATTTTTTTAATATGAATTTCAAAATTCTCTACAGAACTTGAAAACAAGGATGTTTAAAGAATTAATATTTTTTTTTTCAAGTTACAATCAATTGAGAGAATAATCGAGATTTTTATTGAAATTTTCCAACTCTCCCCTATGTATTAAAAAAATGAATTAACTTACTTTTAATTTAAATATTTTGAAACTCCTGATTTCAAGCTCTCAAAAACAGCATGGAAGTCATTTCTTCTAAATTTTATATGTGAAATATTCTTCGAGTTAATTGTAATTTGTCTAAAATTACAGTTTTTCAATGGACTTAAAAAATGCTTAAAAACAAAAATACATATATTACGTAAACCAGATTTTTCAGTAATTATAATATGTTTCTAATTTATTTTTAAATACGGCTGTAAATATTTTTAAAATATGAGGAAAAAAATCGAATTTGCTTATGGGAAGACTTTAACTCCAGTTTATTATTTTTTTTTTTAAATCGTATCTCATTAAAATGTTTATACATACATTTCTTCGTTCTGTAGCTTCAAAACAAAAACTTTTTTCGAATTGTAAGATTTCGAATATTTTATTGGGTACATTATGCAAAATTCAACAAGTTCTCCCAAATTGTAAATTTTTACGTATTCGGGTAACTACAGTTTTTGAAAATTCTTACAATATATCGTCTCTGCTCAAAAAACATTATTTGGGAAATTTGTGTGACTTAAAATGGAAGAGGAACCGTACTACTTATAATACATTTTCCAAGATTTAATTTAAATACATATACTTAAAATCATGATGATATTTTAATAAATTTACAAAAAATATCCCAAAAAATGAAATAAATCTCAATCGCATCACATAGCAGTAGTTATATGTTCATTTGAGCTTTTCTACAGGGCAAATTTATTCAGAAAACCATTGGGGAATTAAGTAGGACAGATACATAAATCAAAACCGAGAAACATGGAAACTAGAGTTTCATCTCCTCACCACCTCAATGTCACTGCCAACTGGAAACAAAATTAATCAACCAGTTGTACTAAAGCCAGAAATGGGTAAAACGGAAAAATCTGAATACTCTATCCTTTTCCTATTCCTTCTTCTATTCACTGAAAATCGCATTAATCATTCAGTTGGATCAAGAGTTTTCAACGATTTCCTGAAGAGCCTGCCAAAATCACTCGTTAAGTCCCCAATTGTGAAAAAAATAAAGAGCCGAATATCCTCCAGTAATGGTATAATGGGAACTTTCCCGAAACCCAGTCACTTCTAATAGCTAGAGCTCACTCCAAAACTTTTTGCTTAACAACACTAATTAGCTCATAGATCTTAAACTGAGTGCTTATGATAGGCTGATGAATACCTTCTGTGAAAGCATTTAAGCAACTCCAAGATATTTGAAGAGAGTAGAAATCTTTGTAAAAGGAGTAATGGCGACTCAAGAGGTCGGTAAAAATTGCGTGAAAGTCATAGGGCTGAATGTTAAGAGAATTCTTGAATGAGTATCTGTCATGAGATTCAACCCAACTGAATAAGATAATTATTTCTAAGCAACGTGTGTTCATTTCAAGTCTCGTACTCCTCTAAGTTAATAACAAATAAACAATTCATAGGTAGTGATAAATTGGTAGATTTTGATTTCACACTATTATTTAAAGGGCTCATGTAAGATAATTCATATAATTTCATCGCATATTTTTGGTATTTTCGGAAGTAAGGGTAACGTTACAAATTTAATTTATACTTCTAAGCAGTTTGCGTTCACGGTTCTGCTACTTTCGAGAAATTTGTGTCACAAAATATTTTTTGATTTTGATTATCATAGCGTTTTAAATGTTCTTGTCAAGCTAGTTTTTAAGCAATGTAATTGAAAGTTTCATTTGAATGCAGAATGCTTATTTGAGTTTAAATGGATGGAAATGTAAAATGATTTTAATTTACCATAAAATCAGGGGTATAACACGCTCTTTTAACACAAAAAATTGGATCGAAATTTAAGGGTGCGCGTTGTACGCCTGGTATAAGAATGAGAGCTTTAAAAATAGAAAAATATGAGCATAGAAAATAATTAGACTTCTACATATATCGAAATATTGTTTATTTAAAAGAAATAACATTTCTTCCGAACTTAAAGGTTGTAGTTCCAGATATACACTATGTGTTTTTTGAAGCTTGGAGTAGTATTTCGAACAGATGACTTCAAAACATAAGAGTATTGCACTTGTACATTTCAGGTTTCTATGTAAAAAAAATGTGCTCGTTATACGGCTAATATACCTACCTAAAAATTAAAAATTGCAGCTTGAAAGCTTAAGTGTGCTTTATACACCGGATTTTACAGTATATCTTTTTTTTAATATTTGGATTTTACCTGTGGAAGCATTCCACTAAACTGTTTTAGAATTTTAAGAATTTTATTTCTTGAAGTTCTTTAAAATTATTAATCAAATTTATGTGTCTGCAGAAATATATCTTGAATTAACATCATTTTTTTTTTAGTTGCACAAATGTTTCAGTTGTTACACAAAATTGCTATTTCTAAAAATAAAGCGGCACTTTTCTAATGGAAATTACATTTTTAATGTAATTGTAGTATATAAATGTTTAAAATATGAACTATTCTACTAATCTCTCTTCTCTCTTTAAATGTTTAAATGTCGATCAAAGTTTCAACTGGTGAAGCTGACAATTTTCTGACGACTAGAAGTGACCGTAAACTATCGATATGTATCGATAATTGTTTGGAGTGATATCAAAATAACATTTTCCAGAAAAAAAAAACAATACCAAAGAGAAAAACAAATAACAATGCTTTTAAAGTTATTAATCATGGATTAGAATAGAGTTCTTGTTTTGTTAACCTCTTAAAAATTCAAGAAAACATTAAATAGAAAATTAAAGGAAAATACTTACCTTTCCTAACAAAAAAGGGTTTTAGGAAAGGGGCGTAAATTCTTTTGGTGGTATCGAGGAAAAGTCAAAACAATTTCTTCAGACAGCTAGGTGTGTACTTTTCTCCACGTAACTGTACTAGGTAAAATTCGAATGGATTCTCACACATTCACATATTGTGGTCTCCAAATATTTTTCACTAGCAAAATCTAAAGCATATTTATCCTGCTTTCCTCGATCCAGTTGTTTTTTCTGTCCAGGCTTTCCAATACGATAACATTCATCCATATCTTTCGGCATTCTCAAATTTATCCATCACTCGATTCCTTCTTTTTAACCAAACGCATGAATTCTTGCAAACCATACGTTAGACATTCACTACAATCAATCATTTATCTATAGACTACTATATAACAGAAATTTTTCTATTTCATTTTAAATCATAAAAGAAAAAACCTAAGTCATATTTCTCAGACATAATATTCAGGTTAATTCGTAGGAATTAGCGCAAAAGTGAGCAAGTGAAGGGGACAAATATATTCAACGTAAACAATGAAAACGTGCGAATACAAAAAAAAAAATATTAGTATTTTTTTCTTAAAAAAAACGAATGAAAATTCTTAATCTGAAAATCGTCAGTTTTTTAAAAAAAAATATCTGAAAATGTTCAGCAAAGAATAGCAATCTAGTACAGAGAACACCTGACTTGGAATAAAATTGCATTTTAAAGTATAACTGTTACCAAACTAAACAGTCTTTCAGAGTGAAATCTTTATCAACTTGATAAAAAACAAATAAACATCACCATAAATAACAAAACAAAAACAAAATTTATAAAACATCTCACACAATAATGTACATTTACGTCTATCAGGTATTTTGGAAGATGACACATACAAAATATGCACAATTAAAAGTTGTTTATTGTTAGCTGTTACTGAATTTACTCTAAATTATTGCTAAGAAATGACAGGAAGTAGTTAGAGTTTCCAATATATATTGCCTAAGAAGTGCGAAAAGTATGGCGTAAAATAGTTACAGTTGCCAATGTATACTGTCTGAGATTAATAACAACGTTCGACGATATATCATCCATAACTTACTAGTTAAATTGTACCAATATACTATTTATATGAAAAAAATGCATGAAACATATTGAAATTTTTTTAAAAAACTATATATATATATAACTACAAAATTTAAACAAAACATTGAAATAAATTTATAAAATGAAGTAAAAAACACAAAGAAATAATAACTAAAAATTTATCTTTGCAATGCAAAGTACCCGGTGTTTCAAAAGTCACGCACATCAACCTTTATGGTTGAGTTTTAAAGACGGATGAATTATGTTAGACAGAATAAAGCACAAACAAAGGTTAAACGGTTATCTTTATTTCCAGGTGTCAGACATGGTAAAATAACAATAAATAATCAAAATGATGTCTGTTTTCCTGGACACACAATCGAACTATTTTAACCATATTAATTGACACTTTACGAAGAGGTGAGAATTAATGTCCGTTATAGCGTAAAGGATGTTACTCTCAAACTTATGGGGATTATTGCTGAAGGTGACATTTTTCAGATCTCTCCAAAAAAAAATCCTGAATTGACAAGTCCGGTAAACGAGTTGGCCAAAGTTCTTCGATGACACGATCATCGGAAAATTCAGTTAAAACTTCCATACTGCCACGTGATGTGTGATATATTGTGCCTTTTTGCTGCAACCAAGCGTACCTTTCATCACTTTCAGCAAGGATATGAATTATGTAATGATGTTTATGTAGAAGGACGATCTTTCCAATGGACTTCTTTGTAAAGTGGTCTCCACATCTAACACTTTCGTTTTCATTATGAGCGCTCTACCCGATCGCTTCCTGTCTGCAACCCACCCTGTGTCACGTAACCGTTACACTAAAAGTGTTATCATTGAAGCATTTAGTGCTTTTTCACCTGGATACTTCTCCTGAAACGCATTTATCACATGACAATGAGATTTTATAGAGAAATAAAATTTCACGATGGCTATTTGCTCTTGGGAAAACATCATGCACCTGCCGTTTTGCTCAACTGACTACAAATGACAAGTATTTTCAAACTGATGTTTGATACGTTCAAAACTTCTTATGAAGAGGTCCTTGCTGCCATATAGTGAAAGAAATTTCAACCATTTTGGTTTTTAAGCAACAAGGGTTGCCATGGTGATGTGCGTGACTTTTGAAACACCCGGTACAATTTTACATATGACCGAATAAATTTGGATAAACTAGCTTGATGGTATCCCCCTCTGATTCCCTTTTTTGACTCGATAGACTGACAACTAAACACAAAAATTAGCTGAAAAGAAAAAACAGAAACGAGAAAAAAATCGAAATAATCGAATAAGAAAATAAAAGTACGACTTAAAGTTAGAAAAAGATATCATAGATTTTTTACGTGAAAAATTTAAAAAAAAATATACTCGCAATGAAATTCAAAAACCTTGAAATGAGTAAACCTCCTGTTGTCTAAGTACTGAATACATGAAAACACGTCATTTTAAACACCATGTTGAAAAAGATACCCCCTGATGACACTCGGTTGAAATAAGTTGGTTGGTTATGTAAAATATAGCAATCTGTATTGAGGTAAGATATTTCAGAAAGTGTGTCTATTTTGATTTGTTTTTAAATTACGTTACACTAGAACCATACTAGTCATTTTGCTGATGGACTTCCTAATTTTGAGCTACAGTGAAATGAAGAGGGTGACACTTGAGCATTCATCTCATCTCAAACTTCAACGCCACTCCTAAGGGACAACTTTATGCCTCCAAATTTAACTTATATTAGTTCCTACATAGCAGTGCTACCCATCCTTTTTATCGCCACGGACGGCAAATATTCAATCATTTTACTGCGGTCCGTTGAAGTCGGAGGATGATGATCATTTATATTTAAATTTGTTTTAATTTAACAATCTAAATATAATTGTGGTTAAACATGCCATCAGAATAAAACACTGTTGCACCAATAAATGAATATAAAGTGATTTATATATATATATATATATATAACATTGAATGTAAAGAGATTTCCTTAAAAAGTCGCACAGACTAAAGAGAAATATATCACAGTAAATAAATGTAAACAATATAGTGTTCCTTTTGCGGGCCGGTACTAATTAATCCCCGGACCGATACCGCTCCACAGCCTGGGGCTTAGGGGCTACTGATATGTAGGAAACGGCTTCATTATGTTTCGATCCCACGACAGGAGTTCGTGACCATAACACTCAGCTAATGGTTACTGTGAACTACATTTCAAAATAATTTACATTGAGTTGAATTTTTTGTCAGGGGCTTGTCAGCAAATCCGAAATACAATCTCATGAAAGAATGCACCAACATTCTCAAGAACCAACCTCCCTCAAAAAAGACAAGGTCAAAGTCATGTTGTCCATCATATTTTACTCTAGTTGACAGATTCATTACTTGCGTGAATTACACAACACAATTTTATAACAAAATAAGACTTATTAATGGTTATACACCGCCTTTTTGAGACGGTGGGATCCATATTACTGATCATCAGGTCTATAGGAAATCACCTTTTTTTAAATGCATCTTCCACTTGATACAGTATTTCCAATCAAATGCGCCTCACCTTAGCCTCGTGATCTCTGATTTTAGCACAAAACGTGCAGAAGGCACATAACCTTAACAGAGGTTTTCCTGCTCTATTTCGGGCTGCGGTAGCCCAGTAGTCAAGGTATCGGATCATGTCAGGCATGTCATGAGCTCGAGCCCAGTACCACTAAAGTGATGCACGTTAAATCTGTTAAAAGCTGAAACTTCCTCCCGTTCGTGTGGTGTAGTAGTTAGGAGAGGCTGATGCCAGTTCAGGTGTCTTCCATGTCACTTTACCATGGTTCAAAATTACGTGGACCGTCACCAAATGCCTTCGTGTAGCTGAACAGTGCGACGTTAATATTCACTCACTCACTCACTCCAGCGCTATTTCCAGCAGTTCCAGAACTGTTGGAAGAAGAGTGAGACATTCCAAAAGAACTGTTCTGAATAAAAGTATTCAAGAGCCTGTCGTATCTCAATGCAAGACATTTATAAGTATGAAGATCGGAAATTTTTAAAAACAAATTTAGCATAATATTTAACACCTGTAGTTTTATCTGATTTAGAAGGTGTTGGGCAGTGAGATAGAAATTGTTAACTGTTTGTTCAAAATAAATTCAAAATAGTATTTAACCCCTTAACTTCTGTAACCTCATGTTGGCGTGTCCCCATTTGGTAGTTAGGGGAAGGCTACCATTGGATCTTCCTATGGGTGGTAAAAGGGAAATAAAATATGTTCCACGTACCTACAGGCACAATTCCAACTTTTACGATTCTGACAAATTTTATGTTTTCATGACATAGCAAGGGCCATTTTGGCTACTTTTGGCACCTTTGGACTTCTCGACACTGCTTGGACAAGGCAGCAACCCCTTAACAGCCGATTTAAAGTTACGCGATTCGCTCCCAAGTGCCACCATTTTTCACTTAGGCGAGCGTATGCGATTTAATGAAATTGAAAGAAAAATTAGAAACAATCTCATATTTCTCTAAAAAAAAGCAAATCCTTCGCAACTACTATATAGGGCATTTTATTGCATTTTAAACCATCCTGAATAGTTTTACTGATAGTAGCAAAAAAAAGAAAAAAAAAAGAATCGTATTACGTTAGGATTATATAGGACTATATATATATATATATGTATGTATAACTATCCAGCTAATTTTATATAGAGATATATGTCACACACACACACACACACACATACATATATATATATATATATATATACGTCCGGGGCACTCAACGCAACTCTTGTGTAAGACAGATATATACGCCGATGGCAGTTAAGGGATTCAAATTGACTTTTTTTTATTTCTAAATTTCTCATTTTTAACTAACTAAAAACATGTGCATGTAAAGATTACGAAAATATATATTAAAGCACACTCATATTAGCGCATATTTCTATAAGTTGCTAAATCTATTTACTGTTGAATTTTATTTATGGTAAATGGTTATGGTATGGTTAAAAATTACTTTTGTATACAATACAGTTAAAAATATTTCTTTTTACCTATGTCATAAAAAAGAACCTTTGAAATAGCCTGGTAGAATACCTCACTCCAATTTTAAAGTCATTTAATATATGTAGTACTATAGGGAGTCTCTCTCTTTTTCCCAAAGAAAACACCCTATGTTTTTAAAAAATATATAAATATTGATAGATACCACAACAAATACACATGGATATAAGAAGTCAAATTCGTTAAAAAAAAATTCAAAGGACCTTAAAGCAAATCCACATGCATTCATTTCCCTTAATATTTATACATGGTCCAACGTTTGGACTTCGAAGACATTTAAAGCTTGCTAGAAAAGCAACAATTTTCTGAATATAAAATTTGGCGTGTTAAGGTATAAACTACAAAATGAAACTAATTTATTTTAATTACATGAGTAAATCAGTTTTGTGAGGATTTACTTAGGAAAAGAGATGCATGAAAAATCGCTTAATCCTTTAGCTTAACGATAACTACCTGAATGCAAAAAGCGTTCAAGTAACAAATGCCATCAATTTGTCTCGCCTAATCCAGCCTTCAGTTAAGTTAGGTTTTTAATGTGTTTTAAATTCTTAAGCAAAGATAAACAACTGTTTTTTTTCCGGACTGGAAAAGAAAGAAGAGTAATATAAGAAAATAAAAACTCACTGTATCTCCAGTGTTATTTTAACTGTATACAATTTGTGATGGGAGGATTTCAGTTATGTGTAAGGATTTTGTGTAATGCTTTATCCTGCAAACATTTTAAGATAAAAAATATTTCTTTGAACATATATTTTTCCTTATCTAAGCACCAACCTAGTTTTCTTTTTCTGTTTTGAGCATTTTCTTTTTTTTTTCGAAAGCAAAATATTTGCATTAGAAAACACTTGCATTTAATACATAGTTTTAAAAAATACTACAGTTGCACACGTAAAACAAATCAAAGTATATCTTGGCATAAAATTCTGGAATGAATCACATAAATTCAACAAGATGTGGGTTTGTAGAGTGAATAAGTAAATATTAACAATTCAGCTACTCGAGCGGTTTTGGCGACGAACCTCACAATTTTGAAACATGGTCAAGTGACAAGAACGACACCTAAGCAGGAACCTCCCTCTCCTAACTTCCATACTACACCAATGACAGGACCTTTGTGTTCTCGACAGATTTAACATGCATTGTTTCCCTAAACAGTAGATCTTGAGCAGTACTAGGCTCAAACTCATGACACGCCGTCCACGATTCTGTTACCTTGGAAACTAGGATACCGCTGCCACATAGTTTAGTTAAACCGGGAATTTTTAATTAACTTAAGATTTACAAGATTGCTTCCGAATGATGATCTTGTAGTCAAAATCAGTAGATAATGACGACGCTTATATTTAATCTAATATACTAAATTTCATATAACTCTGCAAGAAGATTTTGAGGATCAATCAAACTTGCTGAAGGACACGTTTATTAATGCCATTCTATAAAACAAGACGAGTTGTGATGACGACGGACTTCGTAACTTTAAATCATGATCATTTGACAGAGATGACACCTGGGCGCTGGCAGCTTCCTCTCCAAACTTCTAGAACTTGCCAACAGGAGGGATTTTAGCCTCGATAGCTTTCACGTGCATCAGCCCCTCTACACACCGGGTCTTCAGTAGCCCAATGCTTGAACTCATGAAACGCCGCATATGAAAACATGATTACTATATAAACCATGTCAATTCAATAAAATTGCACAATATCTTCAATTATTTTAAATAGGTATTCTTTATTAGTAACAGTACTGGAACCCGCATCTAGATTAAATGTCCCCGATCATTAACTTGTTAATATTTTCGCTCAGTTGGTTTCAAATGATATTGCGTAGAAAGTGTGAGCAGAATGGAATAGACAGAAATAAGTACAGAGTGAACCAAAGGTCTTGCCCGTGTTGTAAAAATAAATTACAAAATAACCGTCTAATATAACAATTTTACTTTTATATTATATTGGATGTGTTAGTTTTAGTAGTTTTTTTCCCTCTTGTATAATAAATGATGGGAGTGTGGTTTCAAGAGTGATTTAGTTAATTATTTGTTAAGAATACATCATTTTCGGTCGCAATAGCGTCGATTAAAGAGAAGGCCCAATCCGTGTTTTAGTTCCATGAAACTGAATACTCCATTTTAGTTCAGTGTAAATTTTGACGTTGTTATGGAAGTAAACTTATTCGTGCAAAATCAGTAAAGTGATTATATCAAACGTTTACAGAAATATATGCAGCTTAAACAATTTTCATAGAAGTGGTTGGCTGAGGGTGAGAGCAGTAACTATTGAACAAAACACATTTGGCGGGAACTGGAATGCGACTTGGACGTTCTTTAATCTACCAATAGGGCACACGTTAAAACTTACTAAAGTAAATGGTTTTGTAAAAAAAATTCTTAACATCGCTAGTGTGTCCGAAGAAGATTGTCCGAACGCGGTCACCCAGTGTTTTTGCCTTTCTATAGACAACTGGTTTCCATTAGTTGTGTATGCCGAAAGTTGCGTTGAACTGTAATAAAAGACATTGTGTTTTGGCGTATTTCACAGCACAAAATGCCTTCTGTGGTTTAGTGCGCCCCATGTTACAATTGTTTGCACACAGGAAAGGAAGATATTTTAAAACTCGGAGTATCTAGTAGCTTTCAGGACGATTTTCATCACTCTCTATGCATTGGATACCTAGAAAAAAAGAAAGAAAAATGATACATTATTTTCCAGACAAGTTGTGTACCTAAACAAATATGTATGTCTAATTGTAATAGATTGAGCCAAATAAATATTTATAATCGGAGAAAAACTTATTGGTTCATTCTATATTGTTTTCTTTAATAAATATACTCGTTTTTTTATTTTTTAGAAAGAGCTACGTATTATTAAAACTATGAAACTATGAAGAAATTAAAAAAGAAAACTTTTAAATAATAAATTAAACGGGTAAGCTATACTCAACTAATTATTCATGAAGGATAAAATTTAAAAACAACACATTTAAAGAAATAAAATAATAAAGACATATTTCGCTATATGCCAAATGTGATAAGAAATACCTTTTTTCATAATCTTAGGCCAATTTTATTTAAAAAAAAGAATTAGGAATTTTCTAGCGTACTTTATTCCGAATTTAGCTTCGTACTCCTCAATATATTTCCAACCTTATCCAAACATTTCTTATTTTGGTAACATTTCTCTGAAAGAAATATCCTTCACAGTAAGAAGTGTGAGAACCTTTGACCATCATCCATCAGCCTTGGGGGAAATCCTCACAAAACCTTTTCCTCAAACACTTAGGTACTAAAAATCCGTTACACTTTGAACATTTCAATAGCTTTTTCGGAGTAACCCTTTATTTGATAAAAGTACAGTTGGGACATAGGAACTCTAGTGCACTTTCTGTTACGACTAATTTTTTTTTTTCTATTTTATCATTTTTTTCATAAAAATAAGTACTGTTACTGATATATGTGATTTTAAGGATTTTATAGAATTCAACTATCCTGAAATACATATTAGAGAGCTATATATCCGACTTTGGTATAGTTTGAATTTTACTTCAGTTCTCGTGAGCAAATATTTAATATTTTTCATAAACTTCTCTTTGTATATGATTTCGAAAATTGAAGCTGAAATCCAAAAATTCACTCTGGATTTTTTAAATACATTTCGCTATGATAAGTATATTTACCACCAGTTGCATTAATATATTTAACTGTGCATAGTAAGCTATTTTACCACTTTTCATTTGTGCTGCCATCTATAATAGTAACTTCAGAAAATTTTTAAGAAAGTATTATAAACCCTTACACACCCTGTTACCAACTCCTTCCCCGTGATAATAATAAAACTGACGAGAAAGGTCAAAGAAGATCATAGATGGCTCCATTAGTTAGGTATTGTGTCCAACTGCTATTGCCACATATAACGAGATTATGGGATGGGTAGATCTCTTTGATCTTCGAGAACGTTATGCAATTAGACGACTCTCTCAGAAATGGTGGCACCGAAACTTTTACTTCTTGATTGATCTAGCAATTGTCAGTTCCTTTATTTTGTGGAAATTATGTAGAGGAGATATAGACTCTTAAGACCAGCTAGGTTTTCGTCTTCAGCTAGCACTCCAATTGATTTCAGGATATTCAAGTCAGAAATGAAAAGAATTACCTGGGGAATAAGCAAATGGTTCCAGAGGAAATGAGATTGAATAAAGTTGGTGATCACATTCCAATTTATAAGGATTTACATACAGCTTCTATCGTTCATGTTCTACTAGGGCATATCGAAGTAGAACACGACATGTATGCACAGTTTAAGATTTTCCGTTAAGTATATCTCCGTATTTTCTAAAATTTCATGTAAAATAATATTGTACTTTATCATCTATGAATTGAAAAGGAATTATGATATGCAATTATCTTTTCTATTTGTAATATTTACAAAATAATATTTTATAAATACAAACGAAAATTAATTAAAAAAGTCTTGAACTTCCCATTTTTAATAGCTCTAAATGGGTGTTATATATTTATCAGACAAAATATGGTGTTAAAAATCAAATCAAAATTAATTAATAAGCTAAATTATTTTTTTTTCTTAAATCAATCACTATTTCATAAATATCTTAATTTACCTTTTAATTTATTAGAATTCGAAAAATACCCATTTGTTTCTTGTTTATAACTAAACACTATACAAATTTCCGCTTTCACCACAAAAAAAGAAAAAAAAATGTTGAACGAAAAGCATTTAAGTCCATAGACAAATTGCATTACTTTTCAAAATGCTATCACTAAATAATACACCATTAAAATCAAAAATAAGTCCAACTTAAAGAGAAAGAAAATATCAGTGCTCGTACAGCGTACGGGCAAACCAGTTGTGATAAAAATTTCGGTAGCACGTACGTTGAACAGGCAAACCACTAAAAAGGTTAAATGATCAATTAAGTCCAGCCACAAGTAGATACCCGAACGAGTAAGTGATTGTTTCTTAACGTCGTACTATAAAACAACACGACGGCTATTGGAGATAGACCTCTTAATTTTGAGCCACGGTCAAGTGATGAAGCTGATGTCTGAGCTGACACCCACTCTTCAAACTACTACTAATTTGAGCCACACCACTGTGTAGAGGGGCTAATGTACATCATTCCCTCTACACGGTGGGTTTTCAATGGCAACAAGGCCACTCACCTACCACTAATTCATCACCTGCCGGCCAAGGTCGACAACAGGATCACTAGACTACCACATCCACAAATTACTAGAGATAAGTGCTGTTAAGCAATTAGATTAATCGATTAAAACTGGTGATTTCAGTATTTCAATAATCATGAAAAAATAAATATTTTATTAAATTAGTAGTTCTTTATTGATAATATGTGAAAAGACCAACAAGTATTTAGAAAATAGTATATACTATGAGTGAAAAAACAAAAACAAAAAGAAGGAATTCTTTGTTCTTAGTGTGTGTGTATATACATAC
>BMAV01005644.1:1215845-1225887 GCA_019973955.1 Trichonephila inaurata madagascariensis | reverse complement strand
GAGCAAAAGAAAGAAAGGGAAAAGAGTGAGAAAAAATTCTTCTCGAATCAAATTTGTCAAGGTAAGAATTGAAGGAGGTGGATGCTCGAGAAATAGTGGGAGGAAGAGGGGGTAAGAGTTTGAGTGCCTGGAGTACCGGGGAGTTTTAAGAATGGCGATGTATTGCAAATAAGGATATTGATCAAGCAGTCATTTTTGAAATTACATTGAAATCGTCTTTGAAACAGTGTACGTGCGAAGGCAATTTATTATTTAAAGATTTAATACAGAAACATATAAACCGCTGTAGTATAATTGCTTCTATTCAAGTTCCTGAATATATGGTTACCTTAAATTGTTATATTGAAATGAAAATGCACGGACGTAACAGATATTTAAATAACTAGGTAAATAAGAAACATTTAACATTTATTTAAACAGGAAGGCGTTTGAAAAAATTGCAGACGTGTTTACTACAAAATTAGATATTATATATATATATATATATATATATATATATATACAATAAAAATCGAAACTCAGACAAAGGATGCAGAAAAAAATTTTGACGCAGCATTTGTTTAATATGCCTCATTAATTTTCATACACATCTAAAATAACATTTGACACAGAAGTTTGTTACATAGGACTAATAAAACCCCAAATATATAGATCCAGCAACAACATCACAAATAAAAAATCGTTTTAGTTGAAAAAATAATTGTTCTTCCTGTTAAGTTTTTGAATTCACAGCAATTAAAAGTTTTTAAACACAGCCAGTAAAGTAATAACAAATTATTACGAAATATTCCATTTCAAACAAACCCTCTGTGCGAGCGATGTCAACCAAAATGACGACAATCCTTGCTGTGAGGTCCTCTGCTGCTTCCAAAGAAGTCTGAGCACTATCGATTTCAATTTGCCCCAGAAGCAGAAATGCAGCATTCTGTATAAAACAAAACGCTGGTTTCATGAATAATTTTTAAATACATAGCAAATCAAAGCAAATTAAGTACATTAGTGTTTCTTAAGGTATCCGACTACGTTCGGGACCATGCTTTTGCAAAAGCGCATAAATGGATAATATTTGTGATATTTAGTGTCACTGAGATTATAAAACGTATATAAAATTCTTTAAAGAATATATTTGCAATAAAAAATTATTTGACAAAAAAAAATGAATATAGAATGACCAATTTTCAAAACATTCTCCTTTTATGAAAAATGCTTCTATTATAATAATATTTTTCCTGTTTATAACTGAGACCTCTGTACAGAGGCTTAACTAGAATTTTTGATATATACAACTTAAAAGTGAATTTATCCATATTATACTACAACAAAGGGAAGAAATTTTAAGAAAAAAACGCCGATAATTATTTCAATTGATAGTAACTTTGAAAATATTATGAATCTTTCAAAATTCCTAGTAAAAACTTTTCGAGAAGTCTTTACTATATGTAAGCAAAATATTTTTATTATAGAAGCATTTTTTATAAGAGGAGAACGTTTTGAAAAAAGATTATTCTAAGTTAATTTTTTGACAAAATATTGTATTTCAATAAGATTTTTTTTGTCATAATGTTCTTAAAACTATCTTATACATGTATTCTAATCTAAGTGGCACTAAGTATCATGAAAATTATCCATTTATGCGCTTCTTAAAATCACAGTCCCAAACGTAGTCGGATACCTTAAATTTTTGTCAACTGAATAATGATTCAGAATTCCTGAATATTCAGGTTTAAATTTCACAAATTACCACAGTATTTGATCAAAATCATTACCTATGTATATCATTTGCTAAATCAAATTTAACCATACTGCTGCAGATAAATCTATTCCAAAGGTACCATATTATTATCTCGTATTGGAATTCAATTCAATTCAACGTTGAATATTGAAACTTTTTCACGATTTAAAACGGAACAACTTGCACGTTTCTAATGCGTACTTCATTTCCACCATCTAGAGAGGTACATAGGGGCTATTCTAACGGTAGAACGGTATTTTCGAGAACTAAATTGAGGATTTAGCATTGGTTTCGAGAATCAAATCCGTTATTAAACAAGGCACGTTAATTCCTGTAAAGGAACTAGAGCTACCATAATTATATGTCTGCTGTAAAGGCTATGTCAATGCAGACAGATGCAGTTCAACTACATATGGTGCGTTAAGCACTAGATCGTCATACCATCTCAAGCCACACATGTGTCTGTGAAGATTGGGGGGAATAGATTGGATATAGGGAATGCCTATTTCGTAATAACAAAGGATTTGATTGGCTTAAACTTATGCAATTGAGCTCTTCAATTTTAAGCTTATTGTAATATTTACATTATAATATGTGTTCCCATTTTCAATGATATTTATTATCTTAATCTTTTATCAACATAATACTTTTTTGTTTGAATAGAAATGTTATGGAGTTGAATGTTTGAATGCAATTAATATGGAATAATATTTGATTGAATACAAGGATAATACATGTGTTTTTATGAGTCTGACTATAGTTGAATGGATAAAGATTTGGATTACATAAATTGAAATTTAAATACAATGGAATAGTATTTAAACATATATAGAACGAGTGTTTATTAATGTTACATTTCAGAGTTATACTTTTGTGATACCCTCCTATCCAAGGATACCATCTCTTCATCTACGCAACCTAGATTTGTGGGAGGTAATGATTGATGACCCAAGCTAGCCATAATAAAACCAATTTATTATTATCCAATTACATTGATCAAAGACAGTCTTACGTTAAGAAGGAAATCAGGATTGATATAACGTATCCCTAAATTCTATGTGAATAAGCACCTGGAATCCTAACCACTTAACTTTCAGTAACGTTATCCAGTGAATCTCAATCTTCCTTAATTTCTTTGACTCGCTAAAGACCACTCTAGAATTAAGCTTCTAAGTTTAAATCCTTACCATCAGTTCACGGCGTTCAGCATCTCAGCTTCATTTCTCCTTCTTCTTCGCGATTACAAAACCTCCACAATATATCTACTAAATAATTAAATATCATGGTTTCTTCTTGAGAGGATTAGCTGTGAAATAACTCAATGCTGGCCCCAAAGATTCTCCAAGAGGATTAGTAGTATAAAGACAGTAAAGCCCCGTCACACTTTTAGCAACGAACTTCGTAACTTTGAATCTTGGTTAGGTTACTTGAAGTAGCACATTCACTTTTCAAACTTTCACAGTGGCGTGATGAGTCAACGTGAGTGACATTCGGTCTCTACTGATTTATTGTGCATCAATCCTCTTGTATACTCCGGGTCTTCAGTGGCACCAAGATTCGAACCCATTACTCAACAATGCAAATTAAGCGATCACCACCATGGCTATTTGGCTACACAAATACACTGTGCAAAGAAAGCAAAACATGACGTACTCTTCGTTTTGTTTAGTGGTACAAGAATCAACAAAGAAACCAAAAAATTACCGGACACAAATTCACGACTGTGACAACGCTACTATTCAAGAAACATTTTTGATAAATTTTAAGGAGTTTGAATATTATAAGGATCAGAAGCATTTCTTTAAATTTACTAGATTTAAATGTATCTTTATACAAAGTGGCAATTTCTACATTTTTTACATTACCAAATATTCGATGGTCATTCATGACAAAATAATAATGAGAATCCTGTAATTACGAGGATTGTGAAATAAATATTGAAAACTTAACCTAAAATCTCTCAAAAGACATGCGTGCCCAAAAAGGATATGACAGTTGTAATATAGCGCTACTGTCGATGAATAAAAATTGAAAAACGATCACTCTAGTTAGAAGGGTAATTGTTGGGTGGATTTAAAATGAACAGTAGAGTTCCCATCGCTCTAAAGCGTATTTTTAAAAGGTAACCAGTAATCGTGGTTTAAAATGGAGTTTTCGCGTGTCAAAAATGCAACAGAATATTATTGAAGGTTACATAGCATATAGGGCGGTTCCACAATGAGTTAAAGCGTATCGTTTGAGTCCAAATGAGACTGCGGATTTGTTATGGACAAGTCAGCCATCTTTAGTTATAGCGTAAATTAAATGAATAATAGCATCGCCGAGTTTCACTACGTTCACTGAAGTTCCTGCATCAGATGTGTGCAGTATATGCAAACTGTTGAATACCACTATGAGCGTGTGATTCGTACTCATGCCATGCCTGCAAGACAAACTGTCAACATGAGGTACTATAGCCAATTTCTACAGCACCATCATCAACCTATGTGTGCAAGCGTCCACGTTTATTGCATGGCACGTATTACAAGACTACGCTCGTTGTCGTACTGCAAACAAAGTCACTCTCCTTTTTCGGCAGTGGCTGTGGAAAATCTTAGAATACCCTCCCTACTTAACTGGCATGAGTCCTTGTGACCAATATGTTTCCGAAGTTGAAGAAACCTCTTTGAGGCCACTGATTTTATGGCGTTTCATCTGTACGCCACGTAGTAGTACGCTCGCTGACATCAACAATCAACTTGCCAATATTCTCTCCAAAGGCTTTCCGATATTTGAAGAAATGGTGTAAACTTTGCTGGTGATTACATTAAAGAAACATAATGCAAAGGTTCTTGTAAGTTTATTAAAAATTAATTTATAACTATGTTACAATTGCTTAATTTATAGCCCTCGCATGTTTAAAAAATAGTAATTATATCTTACCATTACAGTTTTAATATAATTATTCTGATAAGGGAAATATATACATCATCATGGATAATAGCTTTCTTTGGTATGGTATAGTTAAGCGATTAGAAGTGTTTTTATAATACAAAGTTTCTATAAAAAAAGTGAGGCAGAAAATAGTACGTTAGAATGTCTAATAACTAATAATAAACTTTGATATTTAGTACTAACGTGTAGTAAACACAAAAATTCTGTTAGGGAAACTATATATTTTACTATAACCTAAATTATCTTATAGGAAATATCCTTTCAGGGAAAAAAATTAAAGGTAATCAATCAGAAAAGGTATAAAAAACATAAAATATGCCTAAGTCTGTAAAAGAAAGAGGAAAAAAGGATCTCCTTTAGGGGTAGATACGCGATTGAAAAGGCTTGCATCAACTTTGCCTAAAAAACGCAAATGATAGACCGAAAATTTTAGTTTTCTGGCTCCTGGTTGAAGTTATATAATGACACTTTTCAAAGAATTTTAATATGAATAATGCTATGAGGCATCTACGGATTTGTAATAATTCAAAAATGATGTGAATGGTATTGACAAAAGATAGTTTCATATTAACTCAGATTGAATAACTAATCGTAATATTTTTCTTTCTCAATTGCACATGATTTCGATAAAAATTTATAACACACGAACATTCACTAATTAAATTTTATGAACTTATATCCTAGATTCTTACAAGCCGAATATATAAATATTTTCCTTTTTAATATCTTTCTTTTTTTGTGATATCATTAAATTAATAGGTTACAGAAAATTCAAATTAAAAAAAAAAAGGAATGCATATCATTTTGCCTTTTTTTGATTGAGTTAAGGATTGCTTTTAAATAATTTTTTTAAAATGGTGTGGCTATTTAATAAATCAGTTTTTTTTATCTATTTATGTGAATAGGTATCAATCCATTTATCTACCTATCTGGCTTACTGTTATCATTGCTAAATAACAAATAGTATGATTACATCATTTGCATAAATGTTTATGATAATTGTTTGCGTAGATTATATTCATAATAGAGTTTTGCATTAAAAACAATGGGGAATAAATGATTAAAATACGGAAACATATTCTAAAAAACATACACATTCTGTAGGAAAAAAATTTGCAAAAAGGCGTCATTTCATTTTACAAGAAATAATTGAATTTGCATAATAATTTGCTTTAATGTGATATCTTTAAATAGTTATTCATAGTTTTGGTAATAAATTTGGTACTTAGATATTACACCGTTGAACAATTTATTTAATTTAAAAAACGTTACCAAATGAAGCGATACATAGTCAATACTGAAAACCATTTTTGTGACCTTCAAACACTGTTGTGATAATGATGCTAGTATTTGGAGAGATTCTTTAATTTAGCGATGTCCTTCCTTTTGGTGAAATTCGTTCAGTGGTATAATACTTAAGTACCAACAATGTTTAAGCATGTAATATATGTGTTATAGATAGGAATTTAGAATTTTTTTTTTCACTTTTTTTTGGATAAATTTTTTTTTTCGTATTGCAACTGACAGCAGTCTCTTTGTTTAAAATTTTGTATGTGCTCAGAGAATTTAACCTTACAGAATACACCAGGCGGCATTCATGTAAAATCCTTTAATCATAAGGATTAGACATATTAAATAAAAATAATAAAGCAAAATGAAAAAATATGTGATTAAATTGCAAAAGAAGAAGACTAAATCTTCCTTTCATGTGATTTACTGCGTAATAAACTACTATCATTATTAGTCTGAAATTAAACTATTAAAGTAGAGAACGAGAGAAGACGGTCAAACTTATTGAAATAGTAGCTTTTAACTAGCAGCTATTCAAGCGATCATGAAAAATGTCTTCAATTAATGGTACAATTGCAGGTACAATGCTAAATCTCCAATCCTCCCATTGCGCCGGTTACGGCAATGGAAATCTAATGAACAGAAATCAAATGACTCTGTCTCGCTTACATTTATCTTCTTTCACTGAATGTGTTATTCTCAAAGCCTGACATTCAAGAATTTCTCAATTAAAATTGAGTAATGAAGTAATGTTATAATTTGGGATGCTGCTATTCAAGAACAAAGATCCCAAATATTTTCATTAATTAAAAATTAATTGTGGTTAAATAACTTTATTAGTATACTGCGATCGCAAAACTCAGCGTTTATTCAACGTTTAACTTATAAAGATAGTTGTTAATTAAATATAGAGGGGAATTAGGCTACTATACTGCATCTTTATTAATTAATATCTGTAATTTTTTAAGAGGAATTTTCTGATAATGTTTATAAATATTATATTCATTAAAATAGCAATAGTATGTTTTAAATGACTCCATTGATGGCTCAACTTTCTGAATGTGTTTTTATTGGTTCGTTTTGAAAGAGGCTTTTCAGCATTCAAAGGAAGCATCCCTTTTTAAGGTGTAGCATTGGTGTTAACTTTGTATTGAGAGCTGAAAATATAAACAATTTTCGATTGAATGTAATTATTTGAGGTTAAAATTAAATAAGTTGATTCTTTCACACACCATTTATAAAATAATGAGGTTTCCAAAAAGTGTAAAATATTTGAAATATAATCATAATTTTAAATTTTATAAGCATATAAAAATAAGGAATAATTATCTGAGAAATAATAATAAAGTTTCACGTTGCGTATATTTTCTAAAATAGTAGCTATAATTGAAAGCAATAAATCGATTTATAAAGCTAAATATATCCTTATAACACTGTGGCTCTTTTTATATAAATAGAATAATAAATTATATTTTTAAAAAATAAAATATCATATTTTTAATTTTGTTTTTTAAATTTCAATATTGTTCCTAATATTTTGAAATACAAAATATATATAATACTTAAATTAGGCAGGTTTTAAAGAGAAATATATTTCAAAATTGTATGAAGTTTTACTCATCAAAGCATACAAATAACTTATTTAACTTTAAATGTACTTAATATTTGATAGAGAAATGTTTCATATGCTTATAACTTTTAAAAGTATGATTATATTTTAAACATTTTGCGCTTTTTTGAAACCTCATTCCTTTATAAATAATGTGTAAAAGAATTGAACTATTTAATTTTAATTTCTAAGAATTATATATACTTGAAATTTATTTATATTTTCAGCTCTCGATAGATAATTAACACCTCTGAGGCCCTTAAGGATCTCTTAATTTTTTCTACGATATAAAACAACGGATTCCCTTCGTCACGTCTTGTAGGTTATGATAGTCCAAAGGTAAAAATTGGAATTTCTTAATTTGTAAATTTCATACCCAATAACACACTTGATTTTGAATGAAAAAAATAAGATATGAGCAAAGTACGATATGCTTATTCCAATGGAGGAAAAATTGTTTAAAAGGTGCATCACAGTAAATGATAAAAAAAAATTATGAGCAAAGCGAATAATATCTGAACTTACATATTTTTAGAGTCATATAATGAAGAAAAAAATTGAATTAAATGATTTTTAAGTAAAACAATTAAATAGAATACTGTATGAAATAATTGCCTAATATATATATATATATATATACTGCTGTTAGTAAAAATACAACACCATGAATGAATCATCAGAATTAAATGAAATTCAGTGCACAAATTACTTGTATAAGTACAAATAAAAATAAACGACAAAATTTTCAAAAAAAAAAAAAAGATATCAAGTGCCCCTGAAGTCAGTATTTGGTGTAGCCACCACTCGCTGAAATACGTGTTGCTGTACGATGTGGCATGAAATCAAACAAATTTTGAATGTCTGCTTGTGGAAAAGAATTCCATATAGCTCGTATGCGCAACAAAAATTCGTCTTTTGAAGCTGCAGGACGCTGAACTCGAGGAAGACGCCGACCAACTAAATCCCACACGTGCTCAGTAGGTGACATATCTGTTGCATAAGCAGGCTAAGGAAGAATTGCATGTGTTGCGCGGAACAGAAGTCTGGAACAGTCTTTGCAACATATGGGTGTGCATTATCCTGCTGAAAGATTGCTCCAGGGATGCCTTGAAGGACGAAAAGGTTTTCGGGCTGTAGCACTTCATAGACGTACCTGTTGCTAGTGAGATTACCTCAATTCGTAGAAAATCGGATTTTCCATGATTCAAAATCTCACCCCAAATCATAACTCCCAGTGTTAGGCCACTATGTCGTTCGATAATGCACTCTGAAAGGCAGCGTTAACCGTCATAGCATATAACACAAATGTGGCCATCATGGGCCCACAAATTGAAGCGTGATTCATCTGAAAAGAGAAGGTGTCAATCAGCTTCCCAGGCTCTGTGCTCATGAGCCAATTGCAGACGCAGCCATCAATGGTTTACCATGAGTGGGATCCTGTTTAAAGGTACCCTTGAACGCAAACCACGGTGCAGCACACGTCGACGAATTGACGAAACCGACATTAGTACACCTGTAGCAGTAGACTAATGTGCTGCCAACTGCTTAGAGGAAGTTGTACGGTCGTTCACCGCCCTGCGTAGCAGGTGTCAATCTTTACGGGATGACCTTCCGTCACCTACTGCCAATTTTTCGAGTTGTTCGGTGTTTGTCGGCCCACTGCTTCCAAACTCGCATCACTGTGGAACTGTTCCGATGCACACGAGCTTCTATTGCGTGAAAGGAAAATCCTCTTTCTCGAAGGCCGATAATCCTCCTCATTCAAACTTCGTAAGTTGTTGGAATTTCTCTTTATTTCGTCGTGGAAGCATACTTATGTCTCACTAAACGTTCGTCACTAGCAAATTATCATGAACGATTTTCAACGTCCCGCTACAGCCTTCTATTTATACGCTTTCGGCATCAGTTCAGAGGGCGGTGCTCACGCCACGCATGCGTGGTGGCTCCGAAACGTTACTATTTTACGTAACATCCTATAATTGATATTTGCTGCAAAGTTCCTTTTGTTTTGAGATTTTCTTCATGGTGTTCCATTTTTTTTACAAACAGCAGTATATATATATATATATATATGTACGTACGTATGTATATATAAACTTATATTGCACATCCGGGCAAGAAGCTACAAAATATTATTCCATTTACGTAAAACAAAATTGATAGTTCTAATATTGTTAAGAATAGTATGGACATTATTAGGTATATGCAAAGTAAAAAAATATATATATAATTCTACTTATATCTAAGATTTTAAAGATTTATTTATATATAACTCCATAGATATAGAAGTTGTGTTTAAGATTCTTAAATTAGCATATAGCGAATATTGTTTGAATAAGATAATAAAATATGATAAATATCTTACTATTATTCAACTAGTATTAAATGAAACTTATATTTCCCATAATAACTCTTTTTATCAGCATAAACAAGTGATTTTGGTTTACCACAAGGTGGACCTGATAGTAATTGCTTAG
>BMAV01005644.1:1186962-1215745 GCA_019973955.1 Trichonephila inaurata madagascariensis | reverse complement strand
CCAGGTGTACTCAACCTTTTTTTTCTGCTGGGCCACATACATATGCCAGCCATTTCATGCGGGCCGCAACATGAGGTTAAAGAAGGGGGGGGGGGGAGAAATGCTTAAGACCAATATAACATTGGAATTTAGAATATGGAAAATTGATCAAAATGTTATAAATCCTGTTTTGCTTTTCTTAATTATTATTTTTTCATATGTTTTTTTTTTTATTTTTGTCACTAACACTAAACTTCAAGAATTTAAGAAATAATCCCTCACAATTTTTGCATCTCAATAAACGGTTTCATATGATTGCCAATAACAAATTTCTTTGGAAGTCTCTGTTACTACTGTGACATTACCACTGACAAAACACTTTGTTGCTGTTCCAAAGAATATTCAATAAATCCTATTTATCACCTCTTGGAACAGAAAAAAATGTCATTAAATATTTCCTGTTTATTGCTATCTTGTAAGTACAGCACTTTCGTGGCAAATCAAACAAGTACTGGTCCATGTTTGTTTTATACTACAAAACGGTTCACCTCCAAATCATTCGAATATTTTTCGCTTGCAAGGTATGAAAGATTGTCCAGACACAAAATTGGTTCCACCTATAAAATTGTCACTAATCCTCTATTGTCTGCTTTCGCTAACCGTAACCGTTATAAATACAAAAGGAATATTAATTCACAGCCATACAACATTGACAGTAAAAAAGCAAAATTTATATATTTGATTTCTTGTGTGTCAAAGAATTTCCAACTAGATTTTTGTTACATTATCTTAAATAAAAGAATTTCTCAAAGCAATGGATCATAACCGGAACACTTAAAAAGGCTCGATGGGCCGCAGGTTGAGAATCGCTGGTTGAGCCAATATTTATTTTTGCTCTTTTATGAGAATAAAAGTATTAGTTACGAAATTTGTTATTTATTATATACATAGATGACCTATTTTTTTTAGTAAAATGGTAAACTCTGTTCCTAGCTTTAATCATGTATATATATATATATAAATATAGTAAATCACTTCAAAACATAAAAAGAAAACAAAGCACTAGGCGTACACATGGGGAGGAGGCTAGAGGATCCTGGCCCCTCATCATCACCCTTGAGGATTTTTTCGATTGATACAAATTCTACAGTAATATTTTATTATAATATTTAATGCTAATTATTGATTCAAAATTTAATTTTTTTCTGTTTTTTTTTTCTTCTGATAATCAATAAATAAAATAAAAAGGTTTGTTGGCGTATTGGGTATGATAAATGATAATGGTTGACTTTCGACACTCGATCCCCCCCCCCTTGAAAATTGTATATTTATTTCTAAGAAAAATATGAAGTGAAGCACATTAACCCCATTAAATTTGTACTCATTTTATAACTGGTATTGTATGTCTTATTTATTTTCTTTAAGAATGCTTTTTACAAAAATGTGCATAATTATTTTGCAGATACTTTGTATTTTCTTGAAGATTATTTTTAATTTTAGACTTACAGGTGTGAACCCTCTGAATATAAAATAGCGTTAATATTTTATTAAAAATCCTGATAAATATAATTCTATGTTACTTTAAGCCAATTAATTTTTATAACGGTATTAGTATATCCTATATGCATGATTCTTGTGCGATATCCGATCTTGTTTTATTAAAAGCTATTTACATTTGATACCCAACTGAAAATACAAGAAAAAAATCGTGTGATTTAACTGAAGTATATTAAATACTACCCATTCTATGCGCATTTCAACATGCACCGTTGCTTTCAGGTACTTAAGTGTCATTGCAATCATGCCAAATTTGTAGGCCATTCCCCAAATTAGGAATGTTGATTCCGTACATGTAGACGCTGCACTTGCAACCCTGTGATTCGTTTCATGTTTCTCTGTTGCCATTCTAAGTCTAAACTTTCGTTAATATGGCAGGCACGAACACTAATATTCAAACATGGGATTTACCGAATTCTGAAAAAAAAGATGCCATTACATTCTTGCCAAAATATAACATTTTAACAGACGTATGATAATGTACCAACTATGCCCTAATAAATCGGTATTTTGCAAAACAGATTTTTTTGGGAGGGCAACGTTGCAACCTGTAATGGACTACAGGTAATAAGAACTGGCAGTTGGTTTGAGAGAAGTTGTATCTCATTATTAATTTCTGACTGTTTCCGTTATTTATTGCTGGCGCAAAGAATTAACGACAATCAAACATTATGAAGAACATCTTAATTTAGTAAATAAATAGTCATAGACTGAAACAGTTATGCTCGATATACGTGTTTTTAACATGAAAGGAAGAATGAAAATAGATAGAACTGGCTCAGTAGTGGAGTTATGGAAATAAGACCAAGGAAAAAAAAGAAGACGAAAACAATTGTTTTGATTCTATTCTAAAATCTATTTTTTTCATATTTTACACGAACAACGTAATTAATATATTATTATATAAAGGCAGGAATTAGAGAGAAAAAAAGTTATTGTTTTTTATTGCTTATTATTTATTCATTTATAATTGCTTATTAATTTTCGCTCGATAGTTTTTGACAACGTGCTCTGTATTCCCATCTGGTTTGAAATTTGTTCAATTTTATTCAATGCCGAGAAAATATGATCACGATAGTACGTAAGTACCTGCTTTAAGTTGATCCTTACTGTACTGTCATCGATTTTCTAAAATTGAAATGTCCACATTAAACGAGGGGGATATGAAAAATAATTTTTTAAATCATTCTGCTTCAATGAATTATTGGCAGGCGGTGGTAGCCTAGTGATCAAAGTCATGGAATTAAAGCTGGCGTGCCATAAATTCAAGCCTAGTGTCACTGAAAACCCGTCGTGTAGAGGGTTCAAGGTCCTGCTGTTGGTGTGATGAAAACGTTAAAGAGGAGGTTGACTGCTCAACTATCGTCACTTGACTATGGTGCAAAATTACCAAGGTCGGTGTCATTAGGCATTGTACTGCTTTATAGTGGTACGTTAATATAAGTCTTACTCTATACACCATTGACATTTATAAGCAAACTATTACATAAGAAATGGAATTTAATGATATAGCTGAGTAATGTAGTTTTGTTACAGGACTAATTAACTCACATGTTAAAAGTAAAGTAATTAATACAGAAATATTTAATCTTACTACATAAAATAAAGTAGTGAATCTCTATCAGGAATAAAAAATAATTATGGTTATTGCATAATATTTAGATGCTGTTTCATACTTGAAAGTGTTGTATATATACTTGAAAATTTAAACAAAATAAAATAGTTAATGATAGTTTGCGTAATTAAATCCATAATAAGTTTTTTTTATGTTTCATAATCTGATTTTTTTAGACTTAAAACTTATTTAATTAAAATAATGTCACTAGATACAAAAATTTAGATTGTTATGAAGAGTATTTTTCTTTAATTATTAATTTAATAAGTAAATTATTTTAATTAAAATTTTGCTTACTTTTTGTCATTTATTTCGGTATTTTTCTTAATGATTTTATTTTTAAAGGTGACAAATTTAATTAGTGTTTGCACAAAATTCTTTTTTAAAAAAACTATATATTAGACAAAGCAAACACGTATATATCTTGCACCAGATTATATAAAATATATTTTAAGTTATGAGAAGTTGCTAAAACTTAACATCTGACAAACTATACATAAAGAGTATAAACTAATACGAAAGTGTTAATTTATTCAATCAATATTTGTCATAAAAATGTTATAAATTTCAAACATTCTACAAAGTATTACTTATTTTCTTTGTCTTTAACTATACTTATTTGCAAAAAGAGGTACAGTATAATCAATACACAAACATTAAATAAATTACTGATGACTGATTCATGATAGTTTAAATTTATGAGAGATTTAGATTACATGCTTCAATTACTGTACTTAATATGTACTAGTTTAAATAACGAATGACGTAACAAGTATTACTATTATAATAATGACTGGTGTTAAAGTTAGAATTGCTCTGGATTTAATTATATATTGATAATTTAATTATAACATTGATCCCGAAATAGTACACAACTTTAGAAGTAGCTGTAGATAATAGAACCCATTATAAGATAATACATATTAGATATCATTCGTAAAATATGTGTCAGTACATATACATAAATGAAAGTTTCACACTTCATTAAGTTTTAATTTAAATAAACAATGACATAATCTGATAGATCATATGTGAGATAAAATTATATAAAATTTATTTTCAAATATATATATACTTAAATCAGAATTATTTTTATGTGAAATTTCAATAAAATAATAATAATTTATCCTTTGCTCCAAGAAATATTGTTTTGAATATTGTAAGCTTGTTAATAATGATGAAAACTTTTTTACATTGCATGTAACAATAAATGGAAAAGTTGAAATATAAACATATAAGTGAGTTGAGTATTACAAAAGGTTTGCAGAAAATATTTTATTTTCTTCTTAAAAAACAGAAAGCTTAACATTTATTGCAATATAATTAAGTGTATGTTAAATTATTTACACTTTCTTTACTTCAACATTTTAGATTTCAGATTTTAAATGATTTTTTTTTTAATAAATTTTAATTATCTTTTAAAAAATTTTATTGCGTGAAAATTTAAGAAGGAGGAAAATGAATGCATAAAAAAAATTTAATTCCTGTAATTTAACTTAAATGTTATGCAAATTAACATAAACTTTTGGTTATTCAAATTCATAGATATAAAAGGAAAGATTTATTTTTTTGAAAAATATAAATAGTAAAATTTAATATAAATTTGTATTATTATTTTAAATTATTAACACATGGCTAATTTTTTTCACGGCAATAAAAATTAAATTGTGTAATATATATGAGATTGATTGAGCTATTAACAAAAGTCAAAAATTGGATAATTAAATCTAAAAACATAGTCTTTAAAGTATTTAAAACATTTTGTCAGTATCCACTAGTGACATTAAGCTGCAAAGATTAATATCAAACGTGTTTTTTAAATACCTCGACACCTTTATAAAATCTCGTTTCATTGGAATTTATAAACTAATCAGTAATTTTTTTGTGCAACTGCTTAGCAACTTTCAGTTTAACCTAGATGCTACTGATTATAAGTATATAGAGTTTATCAGTGCATTTGATATTAAGCATATAATATAAATACTATTAATTATTATGCTAATAAGAGTTTATTTGTTGATAATGCAAACTGTTAGTTTATATAAATACCTAATGATATTATATAATATCAAGCACTTATAAAAAAATTCTTTACAAATTGAAGTTTGAAAAAAAATCTACATACATTGTTTCAAAGTATTTCCAAGTCGAATGCTGTCGATAGATATTACATCACAGAATTAGCTTTCAAGATATCCGACTACGCTCGGAACCGTGATTTTAAAAAAATCTCATAAATGGATAATTTTCAGAATATTTAGTATCACTTAGATTAGAATACATGTATAAAATTTTTTTATGGAGATTATGACAAAAAAAATTATTTCAATGCAATATTTTGGCCAAAAATTAACTTAGAATACCATTTTTTCAAAATGTTCTCCTTTTATAAGAAATGCTTCTAAAATAATAATATTTTGCTTATATAAAGTAAAGACTTTTCCAGAGAGTCTGAAATTTTTCTTTGAAAAAGTCATATTATTCTCAGAGTTAGAACCAATTGAAATAAATATGAACCTTTTTTTCTTCAAATTTCTCCCCTTTGTTGTCATAAAACATGGATAAACCCACTTTTAAGTTATATATTTCAAAATTTCTAGTTGAGCCTCTGTACAGAAGTCTGAGCTATATACAGGCAAAGTATTTTTATAACAGCAGCAATTTTCGCAAAAGGAGAATATTTTGAAAATGGGTCATTCATTGACCTTTTTTTTGTCAAAATATTGTACTTAAATATTTTTTTCTTTGCAATACTATTCTTAAAGCAATTTTATGTACATTTTCTAATCGTAAGTGACGATAAATATCATAAATATTATCCATTTATACGCTTTTGCAAAATCACGGTTCCGAACGTAGTCGGATACCATAAGGGTAATTCTTTTCAAAAATTCTGCTGGTTTTACATAAATGTTGTCAAATAGTCTGGATCTAAAATAATTGCTTACAAAGTATGATAAGAAGAACGATGAGAATGAGAATGATATCATTTCTTTTATATCGCTAAGATTTATTAGATGAAAATCACACTAAAGAGAGTATGCATTTATTTCTTATTGTTATTAATGTGACACCCTCTTGGAGGCCTCTACAACGTGTCACGGCTACAGATTGCATTGGTAAGTGAAAAATATATGACTCAAGAAACAACGCAAGATAACTTTAAGTGTATCAGTAGTAGAGGTATTACTCAGCATAAGCATGATTTATGCACTTCTTTATTGTCAGAGCTCTTATGTTGCCAAAGAGGTAAAGCTTTACTATATTCTCTTGGTAAGCTAAATCGTCGTTATAATTTCAGATAAAGAATTGATATGAATATGCCTCTCACAGGCGTCAAGGAATAATTGCCTTATTTATGAGATAAATGCTCCAGATAATGCATTTTTTTTGTATGCCAATTGTAAGAGTTATTTGATGTAGTCTAATAAGCAAATGAAAAGCAACCAATTAAGAGAAATATGGAAGGTGAAAAATATAACTCGATGAAAGTCATTTTTAAAGGATATTATATGACAATTTTAAAATATTTTTGAAACGTTTTAACATTTAAAAATATGGTAAAAAAGAAACTGTTAAGAATGCAATTAATAGCATCTATTTAAATGCGTGTAAAAAAAGCACAACTTTACTGAAATTACTTACAAATTACCGTTACTTATTAACTTAAAATACAAACATGCACTTTATGAGGCATGTTGAAAAAAGGCTATGAATAATAAATATTTAAAGAAAAATATTATCTTTAGAATATTTTTGTAGTACAACAAATCTACTGGATAGCTTAAATTTGTAACGGGTTCTATTCACTATTCTTACTAAATGTCTTGGGTAAATACTTTTTATGATTATATGTGATTATAAAACTTCCTTCTGTAAAGGAACTCCGATTTATGTCAATGAGGGTTGCTATTTAAAGTCAAGGGTAAAAAAGGAAATTGGGTGAGTGTTGATTGTTGCTGTGTACAGTCTAACAAAATAGATAAGTTAATTTGGGAAATTGACGTAATTCAAGCTGAAAGATTTGACGCTCCATTCAATTACCTGTATTATTGTTGAATAAATGAGTGGATGATAACAAGCTACTCGTTCAGCTACTGGAGAGCTTTTGGTGATAAGCCTCGCAATTTCGAACCATGATCGAATGACGAAGAAGACACCTGAGCAAGTAATCTAATCTTATAGCTTCCACACCACACTAACAGGAGAATGTTTCAGCTTTGACATATTTAATGTGCTTCAGCCCTTTCTGCCCTATCTAGCATTATTGTTGTGAACATTCCATTGATAAGTTCTTTTAGATTCTAGATATTTAGCTTTCTATAAAATTCGACTTACTTCTATAGCTTGGGTCAAATTGGGACAGTGAATAGCTAGTCATAATAAACTACATATCATAAGAAAATGCTTCAACCTTTGGTGAACCCTTACACATCAGAAGGGGGAGAGTTCGTAACAGGTTGTGTTGAATAAAATTTTCAGTTTTTCCTCTTTATATTTATAAGAAACCTTCAAATTCGAAACGGTTTTATAAATAACCATTTAAATATATATCCTCATTCACGAATAAATATTTAAGTGTTTAGAATGGATAAATACATTTATTAAGATCCTTAAAATTAGGAAACAGTAAAAAGATACAATCATGTCCAAAATTAAGGTCACAGACATACAATTTATAAAAACTGATGAACTATTTACTGTGGTGCAACGAGAAATTTGGCGCAGAAACGTATTAAAATATCAGAAAAAATTTCGCAACATAACATTATGAAAAATATTTTAATTGTAAATTAAGATACAGGTTATATCAAAAAGTGTGAAACCATGAATCAGAGATAAATTATTTACCACGGGAAATGTCTGTCTTATATCGATGTGGCAACTGTGAACTGCTATACAAGCCTCAAAACTAGGTTTCAAACTGTTTATGAGGTTGTCAAAATACGTATTTGTAAAAACGAAGTCCATTTTTCCCCAAAGGGGAACTTTTAATCCCTGACAGGAGAACTACGCTGAGAAATGTCTTTTCTAAGACCATTTCTCACATATTTATTAGAATTGTGATCCAGAGACCTCGAGGGTCAACTCATACGGTGAATATCCACTTCATCATGAAATTCATCCACAAGGTGAGTTCTGTGTCAGCGCGCATTATCGTCCATAAAATGTAGCTCATGCTCATAGCTCCCATAGAAACCTCACATATGCTTCCAGTATCCCATCTCTACAGCTTTGTTAGTTGATAATATCCGCATCAAAAACGTACAGTGGTGCACGACTACCCAACAATATGCCACCAAAAACAAAGATTCACTTGTTCCCAAATTTGCCGATTTTTGAATAATTGGAGGGATGAAAACAATTTTCTGTGCAGGTGAAAACTCGATGAGAATCCTTTTGTCTGGTACATTTCGACTCATCTCTGAAAAGAACACGCCCCTATTCTTGTGATGTCAACGACTTATGTTTTCAGCTCCACAATATCCGGTCTTTCCTGCTGGATGCAGTCGAAGTGTCGACCAGACTACAAGCTGGGTGTAACGTTTAGTCTCTGAAAGAAGGCTGTAAACTGTTTGCCAGGGAATTCTGCTCCCAGACATAGCAGCAAGATCAGGATCAAGAAAGAACCGTTGTCCGCTTATGCGGTCGTATGCTTGTTACCAAATAGAGATACTGTGCAGATACTTACTTTCTGTGAGGATCCTGTACAACCTTCCTTTTGACAATACTTTTTTTTTCTTTTTTTTTGTTTTTGTTTTTGGAATTCATTTCATAACTATGAGACTAATTGCAGGCCATTTGTAACTATCCAGCCACCTTCGCTTGAGACTGGCGAGCTTCAAGCCTGACATCAACTCTCTATCTCAAGGAATCCTTTAAACGATTATGAAAAGTTATTCTCACTCCAAACAGACTAACTTGTTTATTTAAATGCAATATTCCCAAAACTGGAGGTAAAATTATCGTACTCTTAAACGGCCTCAATCCAGCAGCTCTTCAAAAACTAACGCTAAACAACATACTTTCCTAAATTGAAGAGTGATATTGTACTTGTACTACCCATTCATCAAAATATACAAAGTATAATTTCTATCAGATTTAATGGATGCTATTTAAATTTAGGATGAAAAGCACGTTTGTGACCATAATTTTCGACGAGCATATAAGTTAATAAAAGTTTTAAGTTTAGTATATTTATATTTGAAGTAAAATATACATTTAATTTGAAAGCCTGAATGGAAAAATTAAAAAAAAATACATTTTATGTAGGAAATTGCAATTACTCCGATAGAAAACGATAGCTTAGTAAAAAGCTTTTAATACGCTATTGAGAGAGCAGCGAAAATAACACAATACTAATACGTTAGTTGGATCATATTTTTACCATTAATTTTTTTTTATCACAAAAACAGCAAATTGCTGTCGTCATAGTGGGAAAAACCCAATAAAAAAAAAGAACCTTTGACGCAATTTAGCATTATTTTTTTTAAGTCGACGCCAAGGGCGTGGAAAAAACAAGGCTTTTACCCATTTTATATAAAGCATACTTCGAATATGATTATTATTTATCATTTCTGGCAAAAGCAGCCTTAAGATCTAAAAAAACGAATTTTGAGAAAATTGTCTCTCTACATATATTTATATAAAGGATAATTTTAATCCAAAGAATAAAATTATAATCATGTTATATTACTTCCGTTGTTTGTGGAACTAGCTCTTTTAAACATTATTGAGACAGATTATTTTTTATCGTTTGAATTTCTACTTCTATAGCAGCTTTCATAAGATTTCTTGTGCATAAACTATAATAAATTTGCTAAAAATTATTTAAAGATGTATTTTAAAGGATTTTTTTGACATATTCAGTACGTTAATAAAATGTTTATTTTTTATTTTATTTATTATTATTACTATTATTATTATTATTTTACTTTATAAAAATATTGAAAAAATTCTGTTATAAGAATAATATATTTTAAAATTAATTTTATCAAGATGTGTTTATATATTTTCCTGAATAGCCATTTTTGCTCGTTTCTTAAAAACACTGCCTAAATCAATTTGCCAATGAAAATGACCATGGATTTACCACGAAAATTAAGCATGAGCGTAGATTTTTGAAAGTTTTTTTTAAAAAAAAACTATTAGTGGGGATTATTTTTTTAAATTGATGTGAGATTTTCCTCATTTTTTAGCATTGTCAATTTTCAATCTTTATACAAGTTTAATCACATAATATAAGTTATACTAACCTATACAAATATTAAACATTAAATAATTTCATACCTTCATTTTTAAACAGTATTAATATTTTTCAAATTAAGCTCTTTGTTTCTTAATACATTTTACTATTAACAATATACTTTTTTCGTACTAAATTCAATAGTAAAGTTTCTGCATTTTTTATATAATATTTTAAGGCAGTGGTTATCAAACTTTCAATAATTTAATCTCAATTTTCTATCATAATCTTCATCGCCCCCATACAAAAACAATGCATGCAAATCTATAATAATGTACGTTGACGCTAAAGCTTTAATGTGGCTTTAATTTTAACCAGTTTGAATTATCAAGATTATTATTAAACTTCCTATATATTACTTTATTTTAAGTAAGCTACATTTAAGTACTTGAACAGATTGTAAAAAAGAATAATTAAAATAATTGTTTCCTTAATTATCCATTTCTAAAGTATAATAATCCATTTTGAACATCCTACCCACCGTCTGGGTGGCATGCTTGGTTTTTCGCTGGTTTTCTGCAACTAAGATTGAGAGTTCGACCCCGGTCCAAGTCAGTAGATTCCCAAGAAGATAAAATTGATAGCGTTCCTGTCGTATGATTATATGGTATGGAAAAAATCCCTTGAAGATTTATCTTGGGTATTCTTGGCAAAATTGAAATCATAAGTATGGTTTCACATTACCAGAGCTCAGGTGCCTCCCTCTGTGGAGGAAACTGGACTTCGAAATTACTTGCGGTAGTTGGTATGACCTATATGGTGCAGCCCTAAGAAGTGATACCAGTTCCTGGAGAATGCACTAGGTTTGCAAAGGTTATATACCAATGTGTATCCCTATTAGAGAAGAAGACATCTTTCCTTTGCGAACCTAAACTTTTTTGCCTTGGTTACTTTGAAGACAAAATAAAGATCTCAGCTAAATATAGAAAAACACCTTAGCGTGTCAATATTTATATTAAACTTTCCTTTGAAAAACTGCTCTGCAAGAAAACCACATTGGAGTAACTAGTTAATATTAAACTGGCTCTTAATTTAGTGTTGATAAATAAATTTTAAACACATTCTGCAATACTGATATATTTATAACAGGGATTCTCAATAACTGTGCCACCAAATTCTTGATGTGTTGTAGTTTTTATTTTTATTTATTTATTTTGTAACTGCTAATTATACTCTGAAAAATTTTTTTTAAAAAACCCGTAATTGAGTCACTCGTCCGTTTTATAGAAATGAACTATTCATAAATTGTTATTGACCATTTGACAGCACTAGAGGAGAGAGTTACTCATTACTTTCAAAATTTAGATATAACAAAATTTTATTGGGTCGTAATCCAATTGAGATAATTGATATATCTGTATATATCTGTATACATCTGTTACTTTGAGTGATGAGGAAGAACTTATTCTCCCTGTAATAATCGATATTTAGTTTCAAAGCATTCGGAAGAGTCAATAAGTTCATTTTGGATGAAAACTAGAGGCGATTATCCCATAATAGCAACAAAAAAACTTTATGACATGTTGCTACATTTTATTTGTGTAACATAGGATTTTCAGTATTAACAAACTTAAAAAAAGAAAAAAAGAAAATATCAAAACTTTTAAATATATACGGCAAGATGAGAAAGCCATTATCATTTTTAGGACCAAATATAAACGAAATTATTAAAAGTCATCAAGCTCAAATTTCGAATTAAGTATTTTCTTAGAATTAATTTGTAATCATTTACTGAATATATATTTTGCTGTCTTTGCTGTACATATTATTTTACTTAACACTGAAAAGTATTATTATAAACTATTTTAAACACAAAAATAGTAACATAAACATAGATAAGTAAAATTATTTTCAACTTATTTTATTGTTAGTGTGTCGCCAAATTTTTAAATTGTTAAAAGTTTAGCGCAACGAAAAAAAATATTAAGAATCACTATATTATAAGTGTATTATATCAGTGTAAAAGTGTATTTCGTTTTTATAATTTCAGAATCTATTTTATTTTGCTTCCTTTTAGTAAATTAATATATTTTTTAAAAATAATATTTCCGTTTCGACATGATCGCGTCCCACATTCTTGAGAAAAACTCTTTTAAGGTGAAATGATAATCTAAATAAAATTATGAATACTACATCTTAAAAGCAATATGGTAGTTTAAGTGTATATTAATACATAATGAGAAAAATTGAGAGATTTACTATGGTAAGCACAATACAGCCCAAACTCAAGTTTGTGTGAGAAGATATATACTTAAGTGCATGAATTTGTCTTTGATATATACAATATAAATTATGCACTTTTCAGATTTATGGATCATCAAAATGCCTTGAATACATTTTTAAAACTTGTGCATCATATTCAAACTTAGAAATATCTTGGACATTTAACAATGAAATCCAAACACATTCTAACTACTTAACCTTCTTCGTACCTTCTAAATGTACTGTTTAAGAAATCTCACATCTAAAACTCTGAAATCCATACTCTAGGATATTTTAGTCGGGAATGGTCCTGTCTGGACTCTAAATTAAACTAACCAGACATTACTGAATATTCATGAGCTGGTTCTCTATCAAGTTGTAATTACACATACAGCTCGTGAAGTCTAAGTCATTCATAAAATCGCCAGCAATGCCACTACGGACAAGCTGAAGGAATCAGATACCAATTTACATTTGCAGTTAAGCTTTGGATCTATTAGACAAGGCGAAAGAGGCGAACAACATATTATGAAATGCCACTGAGACTAAATCTCAATTACAAAACTTAAGTTATTACCCATTTTAAAAGTTCTCGCTTAGGCGACTGATAATTCTGTCATCGATATTGTGTTTCAAGTATATTTCTCTGCATAGTTGATCAGTTTTCCCTAGTTCAGTATGCATCTACGGAAGATTTAGTTATGTAAATAATCTAATTGTTGCATATCTTGAGCGACTTAATGCTTAATGAGCGGTGTCTTTCATTTGCTATTGCGCAGCACGCTACTTCATTTTTTATAAAAAAATATTAAATTTTTTTCAGTATAAGATAGTTATCCGATTGTTGAAATGTTTGAGTTCCGAATCGAATACTAATTCAAATAGTTGGCATTAAGAGGAAAAAGAAATGATGCTCATTTAATGGGTTTGATTCATTGAATATTAACGTCTCACTGTTCAGCTGCATGAGGGCTTTTGGCGACGAACCACGTATTTTTGAACCATGGGAAAGTGACGTGGACGAAATCTGAGCTGGCATCCCCCTCTCCTAACTACCACACCACACCAACGGGAGGACGGGTCTTTAGTGGTACTCATGATAAGGCAAGCCACGATCCGATACCTATACCTCTCGCCTACCGCGGCCACCTCATTTAATAGGAATAAAACACTAAAAAATCTTAGCTTAGAAGTTAGAGTTTCATGTCTCGTCCTCTTCACTTATCTTCGCTTAGAAATTAAAGATAGGTCGTGAAACATTTTATGCGTTTATACCATTTATAAACTGTAGATCGGTCAAGTGCAGAACAGCAATTTATGGTGGAAAGTTTACCAATAATTAAGACAGTAGAATGTCTATAAATATGTTCATTGTGTGGCACTGGTAGGTAAGTGGCATTAGAGGTAATGGGTCTCTAATATACCGAATTTCAAAACAAACAAGCAAAATGTTATGCATTAAGTAACAGTAATTTAAATTAAGGAAATAAAATGTTCGACAATATATATATATATATTTATATAATTATACTGTTACATCTAAAATACCTTAAACATGTTTACGGACATGTTAGCACATTGGGACAGCTTGATCCAAATTTGAATATAATGTTTTGTATACTCTCTTAAAATCTTGTGATAAATATAATTTCATGCATAAATATCCCTACAATCAAATTTACGATGCACAAAAACTTATTTTTTATTTTATTCGCGTTTGAACTTTTATTATTATTATTATTATTAATATTTTTTTTACAAAAAAACCCCTAATATATTGCTCGTAAACTGTACAAAACAAAAAGTATAAAATGTTGTTAAGTATTAGTTATTTAACAACCTTTTCAAAGGAAACGAGCAAGTTTTTATATTCCATTGTCTTATTAACTGGTTTGGAAACTTCAGTGCGATAAAAATATTAATCCAAAACTAATCATGAAATTACTCCTTGATATAAAACTGGTCAATAAATTGCTTTGACAGTATTGTGATTCCTATTGACAGAATTGTTTCTTATTTTGTGCCCCGAACGTGTTCAGATCATATATCTGTCCCCAATTTAGTATATGGATATCGTACAAAAATTGTGCGGGCTTAATATAAATCCACATAACTCAGAACTCACAACACCTAAATTTATAAAGAAACATCGACAATACATGAATTAACGGACAGCCAGATCAAAAAGAAGAAATAAGTACGATACTCTTCAAGTTAATTTAAAAGTTTGCAAGATTGGTTCCGCAGTTTTAGTAGATAAGTTTGGACAGATGATAACATTTAATGCTTCTATTGCCACACTATGTAGAAAAATAATGCGCTCGAATGAAAATCTTAAAGTCATTCGGCAAATCAAATTGATCCTTAAAGTAAATCATACAATGTTACAACTTCATATGAAATATACATTTATATGTTTCAATTTCATCTACTGGTGGTGGATTACAATCACGAAATGCATTACTAATAACATTCTTGGCTTCTATTTACTAACAAAGAAAGAACTTATTAAACAATGTGAAGTTGGATTTTACAAAAGCTATTTTTCATGGATATTTATCAACATGTTTTAATTACTTTTAATACAAACGTTTGTGTAACAAAATTCAATTATTCAGACTTGAATTAGTATTTTGTAAAGAAGAATCGGTCATAATAACATTACAAGGATGTCCTAGAAACATTCATTTTAATAACATACATGCATAATCAATTTTAAAGACACATAAATATTAAAATCTGGGTAAATTTAAAATATAGATACTCCGTGAACAGTGCTGTTCTGAAATGCTTGGAATAAGGAAAATTAAAATTAATTATTTAAAGATGAGAAGAAAAAAAAAAGAAAAAGAAGATATCTCTCTTTCTAAAAGACAGTCTCTGCTGCAGTTATTTAATTTAAATAAGTTTTAAATAATTTATTATTTGATGAATATGGTTTAGAATTAAGAAGCTATACATATTTAATGTTTTAAACATTGTATTGATCGTTGATATGCGTAAATAATTTTATAAAATACTTAAAAATTCAACACTTGGAATATATGCTCTTATTTGTACGAAAATTAATCTAACATACACACACACAAACACACATTACACACGCTCGGAGGTGTCTATGTGGAGAAAGAGGGATAGATCAATGCATTGTAAAAAAGCGTAAGTTTTAAAATGCAGATATATATATTTATTTCTTGTAAAACAAAATTAGTATAAAGATATAAATGCTAGAGCAATTAATAAATAAATAAATAAATGAAATAATAAATAAATGGAATATATCTATATCTATATATATATATATATACATTTCATACTTTACAATTTTATAAAAAAAGCTAATGATGTATAAGTGTAATCACATATAACTCAATAACTTTACTCTTAAGTTGTTAATCTTTCATAAAATAAAAGACAAATAGGAAGTTATATGTACAAATATTAAGTTCCTTTTTCAACCGCTTCTATCACTCTTACTTTTCATTGCGAATAAAATAATTCAAATATCTCAGAGACATAACTCTTCGTTTAATTGAAATCGAAACAATCTTCGAGGTAAGAAATCACGTAACGAAAATAATCAAATTCCTATAAAATGGTTTTAAAGAAAGATAAAATAAATGTCCCTAGCATATATCTCATCAAATCATTATCTTTCAGTTAGTTATTGATGGAGAAAAAAATCCTGAAACCAGAATTGAAATTTGAAGTAATTCTCCTTTTATTATTCAGTCAGTCCTAACAAGGCAATTACATTCTCTATTTCATTCTTTTTGCCTCATTCCGAATTCCGAAAGCAATTATCTCCACGTCATATTAGAAATGTATTTTTCTAGGCCATTACCAAAGCGTTATCATCCTTCCCATTGCTCTCTTGCATCCACGAGTCATTTTCTCCATTTCTACATAATCGTCACATGTCAATATTAAAGTTAAGTTAGACAATAAAGAAAAGAAGCAAGAAGATTTATCTTTATTCACAACTTACGACGTGTCAGATCTCTGTAGCAATCGATTCTTCTGTCGAATTTTCCAAAAACGTTATACATTACAGATTTCAAACACGTACGATCTTTTGTTATTAACGCTACGTGGAACAAACTTTCTTGTCACACACAAGTCACAGAAAATCCTATAATCGATTTTTGTAGGGGCAGCAAGCATTAACGCGGCTGTTAAGGGGTAGGAGCTAAACGATTTCGAAATTTAATCTCCTGCGCTCGTTAAATCGTTTGCGAACTGCTGCAAATTCGTCAAAGTTCGCTTCCAGCTCGATAAGGTAGAGGAGAAATTGCTTTTGAAATTTTGCTCTCATTTTCGTTTATTGAAGTCTGGTGAAAAATCAAAAGAAGTTTGCGTGACGAAAAAATGTCTCTCGGATCGTATATTAAAAAAAATTCATTGAAAAAAAAAATACGTTACGAAGTCTGAAAATGATTAACAAGTTTCAGTTCATGAAATTCTTGCTTTGCTGTAGATAAAAATTTTACGCAATGTTAAGAAATACTTACATATTTTTGTTTATTTTTTTCTTTTACAAATAACGGTATTAACCCATCCATTAAATTTTTTCGATGATAACATATTATGTTGAAATGTATCGTGTAAATATTTTTTGACTGGAACAGTTATTTAAATTCTGAGTAAAAAATTGTACGAAAAAATTGTATTTTAATTATTTCAATTCAAAATAATTAGTGTGTTTTCTGTTGTTGTTTTTACGTATAAATACTTCTTTTTTTGTATTCTCTGAAATATATACCTACACATGTAGAGGAAAGGCGACTCAGTCATTCATCACAAGAACCTAGGAACTATTAGATCTACTGTCTTGAAATTTCGCTGGAGCAGGGGTACTCAAACTTTTTTCCCGCCAGGCCGCATACACATGATAGTTATTTCACGGGGGCCGCAACATGCAGATAATGGAAAAAGCAGACTATAAGGCCAAAGCAATATTGGCAAACAAATTTGATCAAAATATTAAAATTCATTTTTGGCTTTTATTTTAATACTACATTATATTTTCTTTCAAACACACACACACACAAATATTTATGTTTATGAATTTTTACTGAGTTATGGGGTAATTTCTATTTTCTTTCATCTATAACCAAGCCTCTTGCTTATATTCTACTATTTAAATATATATATATATATATATCAAAATTGATACATTCCATTGCTTGGGTGATAGAATTTCGTATTAACTCGCGGTCACTCGCGCTTGTTTTTCCTACCTTCGTTACTCGCGTTGTGTAGAGAACACCCCAAACTTTTAACACGTGTACTTAATTATGAAAATAAAAATTAAGTCATTATGATACATATTTATAAAGTACAAGATGTTTTTTGTATTATAGAAATAAAATTATTAAATTTATTTAACACAAATGAGACTAACATTAATTTAAACTTAACATACAAAATTTTCATTTTAAAACACATAATTTTATATTTTTTCATAAAAACCAGTATAAAACGTATATGCCAGTAATAAATATACTTTATAATTAATGAGATAATGATTGTAGAAAGTAGAAAAATAACATTTTTATCATTTTCCAAACTTTCAGAGCAGACTGTATACAAATGCTCAACGTCTCGCGGGAGTTCTCAGCCCTCCAGATAAACTTTTGAAGGTCATTACATTCCAATCGTTCCTTAAAGAGGGATTGCATCACGCCTGAAGGTTCAATGACCAAAAATGTGCAGCTACAGAAAAAATCGTGGTTCTGCACATTCTTTTCAGAAATCTAGGAGGTTTTTCTTGTTGCTGGGGTGTACAGAACACCACGCGTGAGTGATCGCGTGTTAAACTTTTTGTCACTCAAAAAAAGGCCAGTGGGCCGCAGGTTGAGGATCACTCGGCTGGAGTATTCTCTTTAATAAGTAGAGGTCAGCTGAGATAATGGATTTTTAGAAAATGTATAAAAGGGGTGGGGTGAGGTTTAAAGAAATATAACAGAAAAAAAAAATTCTCCTTTTTGAATTATTAAAGCTATTGATTGGAAATAAATTTTGTAAGTATGTTTCTTTTGTTGAGAAGAGTCCATTAAGAAATACGTTAAGGTTTTGCGGAAATAGGAATATTGCGGAGAATGTTATAAATAAAAAAAAAATTCAGTTTTTTTTTTAATGTTTTTGAACTATAAGGAAAACAAATTTGAATCTTAGAAAACATGTTTCTTACGCAGAGTAGTTGTCCAATTAGATTGGGTTTAATGGAAATCGAATCCCAAGGGAAGGGCAGGGGGGAGGTTTAAAGGCATTATAGATAAAAAAAAATTAATTTTGAACTTTCGACTTACAGACTTGGAATTTGAAAAGTGTGTTTCTTTTAATGAAATCCTCTAAACATGGTGCTCGTGGAAATTGACTACTGGGTTTACGGGAGTGTAAATGATAAATATACTTTTTCTTAAGAATGTCAATATCTATCCCTTTTATAACAAGGTGAGAATGTGTTAAGAATATTCTTCAATTTAACCCGCTGTCACTCGCGCCTGTTTTTGCAACCTTCGTTACTCGCGGGGTGTAGAGAACACCCCAAACTTTTAACACGTGTATTTAATAATGAAAATAAAAATTAAGTCATTATGATACATATTTATAAAGGACAAGATGTTTTTTGTATTATACAAATAAAATTATTAATTTTATTGCACACAAATGAGACTAACATTAATTTAAACTAAACATACAAAATTTTCATTTTAAAACACATAATTTTATATTTTTTTATAAACCAGTAAAACGTATATGCCAGTAATAAATATACTTCATAATTAATGAGATAATGATTTTAAAAAGTAGAAAAACAATATTTTAATCATTTTCCAAGCATTCAGAGCAGACTGTATACTAATGCTCAACTTCTCGCGGGAGTTCTCAGCCCTCAAGATAAGCTTTTGAAGGTCATTACATTCCAATCGTTCCTTAAAGAGGGATTGCATCACGCCTGAAGGTTCAATGACCTAAAATGTGTTGCTACAGAAAAAATCGTGGTTCTGCGCATTCTTTTTAGAAATCTGGGAGGATTTTCTTGTGGCTGGGGTGTACAGAACACCCCGCGCGAGTGATCGCGGGTTAATTGAATGTTTAATGCTACGGCTAAGACAACCCAAAAAGAAGCTATAGTCTTAAAATATGAAATACCCAGTGAAGATGTTGCGTGAAGGCCAGCATGTATATAAATAGGGGATAGAAATGCTTTTGCTAGTGTTGGCTAAAATATTTTCATTTTTATGAACATTACAGGCGAGTATTTTAAAAACTTACAATGTAACTTTTGGAAATACTAAAATTTTTATTTTTATTTTATGCGCATTTAAAAAGTACCCAGTTAAAATTGTTAAACCTAGTTCCTAGTGATTTTAAAAATACATTTTTTGCCCATTCTATTTATAACTTACTGCATTACTGACTCTCTTATATTAGCCCCTATATTACAAAACAATGATGCATGAAGTTTTAAATGGCATAATCAGTTGAGTAAAAAAATTGAAATTGTACTTTTGTACTTTTCTTTTTCTAAACAGCATTTGGAATATTTTTAATTAATGAGATTTTTCAATAAATTATCAAAATATTCTAAACTTTGCAATTCTTTCTGTCTTACAAGAGAAATATAAATTCAAAATAACGTGGTTTTTTATAAGAAAGGTATGAAAACATTTTTCTCTAGGAGAATTTTTAATACAAAAACATCATAATTATAAAAATGAAATATAAATTGAATATATTTTTAAAATATATTTATGCCCTCTAATTTAATTAGAAAGTCAAGTAAATTAAGGAATATATGAGTTTAAATATTTCTTGTTACATATAATAGGAAAATGCTTCTAATACTTTTTTACATCTTATAATGCGTTTAAAAAATGCACTTCTTCGTTTCTTTATTTTACTCTATTAAAAATATTATCTTCGATATTTTTTGTGATGAGGATTTGGTATACTTTCTAGTTGAAAAAATATTTACATTCATAATTACTTATCAAAACCAAGCTTTTGATGGAAAATAAATCATTGAACGAAACTCTTCTTTTAGATATTTATTACAGTAAGCAATAGTACAATCGATATCTTTGGACATTTTTTCAAAGTGCAAAGATATCTATGGTGGGAAAACGTTGTAAGACAAATTACCACGGATAATAGTTTATTACGAAGGTTGTTATAAATATATACATTTTTTAATAAGTATGATCTTTAAATATGGACACTACAACACTGCAATCTTCATTCTTAGAAGAGGATTGGATTGAATTGATCTATTGGCTAACCTCAAATGTTAATATGGAAGAGTTCAATTGCGTTATCATTTTCATAGATTAGTGTTCAAAAGGTTCCAAGTGATTGAAAATCCCGCATATTGGGAAATATTCGATTTTATCCGTTTCTCATGTATGTAAAATTGTCTGAAAATCATAAGAGGGAAAAATAGGGGGGGAAACACTAAGAAGATAAGAAGGTGAAGAAAACATGATGGGATATTTGATATTTCTCATAAAAATGGGCGATGTGGGTGGTTCTCCACCATTAAAATTTATGTGGTGTAGAAATTTGAGATAAATTTCAAGAATGAATCAGATACCGTGTGTGTCTCTGAGATTTTCTCATTCCCTAATGAATTTCTTAAGATTTCAAGAAAAAATCTCCATGAAATTGTGAAAAGTCATACCGGAAAACGTGTTCAAGCTTTTTTCAAAAATGCCACCTAATGTTTCCGAAATAAAACGTTTACGCACATTTTGAATCGCCAAAAGGAGTTTTTTTTAAAGTAAAAACTACTCTAGTGGTAGGCAATATGGTTTGGTTATGGTAACGACGGTAGCATCAAAACGAATTTGTTAGGTATTTATTTGCAGATAACAAATAAGGTGGCTAACTTTTATGAAGATGATATTTAGAAACTGGTAGTGTTCTATACGATGAATACTTTAATATCGGTGGAAATATATAGGAAAGTAAATTATGTTCATACTTTCATGCAATTATAAATTTATGTAAAAACTTGTCAATGTGTTTATTTTTTTTATATCAAAACTATTCATCCTTAAAATACATGTTTCATATAATACAAAATGTTAGCTCCGTTGAATTAATTAACTATTTTTCTTAATTCCCTTATTTTTCATTTATCGATGTAATTATTGTTAAAAAAAATTATCGTTTAAAAAAAACATTTTTTTTCTTTCAAGATAACGTTTTACTTTAATTCCAATAAATTTAATGTTACCATGGTACTTATTTTTCCTATATAAATAGGCGGGACGTATTTCAAAAAATTTCTTAACATAAAAGGAAAATATATCTTATTTTTATGAGACATAGTCAGCAAAATTTTCATTTCCTCAAACTAATCAAATTAAAAGGAATAGCAGTAATTTACTTTATTTAATTCAATTCTATATAAAAAAAAAGGTTCAAATATAAATACGATATTACTACTGCGCACTACCCACACAATATTTTATATAATTCTTTGAAAATTCTCAAATAATTTTAAAGAATTACTTTCGAAAAAAGGCAGTTCTCTAAAACTTCTTTCATTAACGGTCAATTCATTTATTTTCTGTTTTTTCTTTGTTAAAATCTCAAACATTGCTTGCTAAATTTTCGAAGTTTAAAATATCTTAGTGATTTCTATAGTTAATTAACAATTAGTTTAAAACTGTTTTAAATCTAGCAACAGTTTAATTTTTTTAAATAAATGTTCATTTAACTCAAAGTTTCTTAAAGTAAATGTGTTATCGTTTTCTTAAATATGTTTATTATATATTATGATACAATAGTACATACATATATTTCCAAGCAATGTTATACATACATTATTATACAACACGTTACCTTGAATTGTATGCAAAAGAGAATGCTGGCTGCTAATGGGAGTTATTTGATAATCTATGAGAAATAAACGATCAATGATAGTGAATCACATTAGAAAGTCCGAACACAATATATTTTTTTTTTTGAATTAATTAACGAAACATTTTTGTTAACGGTTTCATGCATTTAACTGTTTATAGCTTATTATGAGAAATAAACTCGTCTTGAAAAATCAGAAAAGTTTGGCATATAATATTATTTTTTTTTCATTCCTTTTCAATTATAACTTTTATTGTATTTCATCCATTTCAAAGTAAAGATATCATTTTAAATTCGCAATTGTTGTTAATTATCCATAGTGGATCTCGAGTTTGAAATGATCGTTTCTAAAAGATAATTGTATTACATTAATCACAAAAAAGTAAAATGTGTTTTAACCTTAATACTTAGGAAAGTGTTCAAAATTATTTCTAGGGAAAGAGGGGAAGAATATTTAAAATTATTAAAATTTGTGGTAGTTAATTATGCACTCTAAAACACAACAGGGTATTGCAACATTATTCGTGTTGAACGAAGTTGAAAAGTTCGTATATCAACGGAAAACAGCAAGTCGAATAGTCCAAAAGATCAATCAGACTATCCATTGTCAGGTATGGTAGGATATGAAATGAAAGATTATAAATATATATAATATATTTAGCCTTGAGATAATTAAAATTAATATCTTCATACCAGCATAATAACTTGACTTATTAATTGATTGCCCATTAACGTTGTTCTTTGAAGCAACACAAGATAACGATTCTCATAATTTTGAGCCACACTCAAAGGGGGACAAATACCCCTCAGCTGTAGTCAAACTTCCCAAACTTCCTACCACGCCAATGTGAGATTTTAAACCGCAAAATTCCTAACGCGTATGTCAGCCTCATTAAACACACTGTGTATTGCAGACAAAATCAAAATACCAAGTTTAACAGCAATATCAAAGTTTTTATGACCTATCACTTATCTAACTCTGTACAAAAACTTTTAAAATAAGTTGTACTGTTGTTTTTAATGTGTCTTTCAAACAAATATTCCTCACATGTTTTAGTTTATTTTTAAATTTAATGTTTTTCAAAACTTAAAATATAATTCATAATTATTAAGTTGCTCTTGGATTTTCTTAAAAATTCCAGTAATTTCCACATTGAATATGAAAATAAGAAATTATCGAAATATGACCTAATTTTAAAAGCTAGAAAAAGATAATTTACTTTTTTCAAATAGTACTTTTTTGTATATGTATGTATAACTGCTTCTAATTAAAAATTAAAAAATGTTTTTTTTTTTAAAACTGAAATCAGTTTTCGATATTCTTAAAACTTTCAGTAATGGTTCGTTATATATTTGGCAAATAAAAGTTAGGAAAGCAAACACAACTTATTTTGAGAATTTGTATAATTTGTATTTTATTTGAGAATTTGTATTTGTTTAAATATTGAAAACTCTTCTAAAAGTATTCGTAGTTTGCTTAAAATAGTACAAATCCTTTAAAAGGTATTCTAAAACGAATTCAAAAGTCTTGGATTTCAACAAGGATTTTTTCATTTCTTACAAAAAAATAACATGCCAGTTTAGACAATTTTTTTAACGATAATGTTAAAATGCTTTTCAGGCTTCAGTAAGATATTAAATATACAGCCTATATGCCAAAATTTGTTTTGATTGAGGTTCAGAATTCTGAGGTTAGTCGCCAACAACCATCGTGATCTTTAGAATGTGATAATAATAAAAAAAAATTAAATCTTACCAAAACTCACAAAAGCACTAAAATACCTTACTGAGAATTATCGGACTATCCATAAAGTTACCTAAGTATACATTAAAATAACGAACTTTAAGAGGACTCGGTACCCTTTGTACATTTTTTTTATTTATGCATTTAAAAATTATATTTTATCCTTTCACATGTAATGTTTCTATTCATAAAAATTGTACGAGATGAAGTTTTGCATATACTATTTACACAATTTTAAAAATGCAAATTTTTAAAGAAAATTTTAAAATTCTACTTCTTTTGTAATTATTAATTTTCTGCCCTGATTTTTTTTTGTAATATTCTTATGGATGTTTTAAACAACTTCAGGGATTGATTTTACAATAACTTAATTAGTTAAGGAGAAACAGATAAAGTGTTGATATGCATGCTAAAGTTTAATGAAAAAGCCAATATCGCCTACATTTAATTTTTTTAAAGTATTCAGTTTACAGCAAAATGGATCTCTAATTTTGTTACACATGTGTTGTATATAACACAAAGGAAAAAAAGAAATGGTTGGTAAATAATTGTGGAGGTAGTAGTATTTGAATGTACTAATACATCGAGGAACACACAATGAGAAAAACCACATAAAATTTATAATTCTGAAAAATAACTATAATAAGTTAAAATAATCCTAACATACCATTTAAGGACATTAGCTGTATATATTTTTTTTTTTTTTTTTTAAAAAATAATTGCATTTTCTTGTTTTAGAGCCTATAATTTTTTTATGAATAATATGTATTTAGAAAGTATTAATTGCACAAGAAAATCCAAGGAATATGTTAAAAAAAATGTCTTGCTGTTATGACCGACATTTTACTCGTTTTCTTCACAAAATATTGAAATATTATATTTCTATGGAAAAAAATATGAAGAATAAAAATTGAAATTTTTAACATAAAATGTCTTAATTAAATGATTTTACATACACAAATTTTTCGCAAAGAAAAAAAAAAATTACATTATTGTAATGCCTCAGAAATATCCTGCTGTGTAACACCTTCCTTCTTCATAGTTACTATTGCACTTCTTAAAATAGATAATAGATGAAAACAGATCTTTATTTTTTTGAGTTTTTTTATCTAAAAAGGGGACGAGGTCAATTGTCTAGTTTGCTTGTTTACATTTTTCAATTGATATGCTTTCGAACTTTTAATTTTCCGACATTTACAAATGATATATCAATCGAAAGACAATAATGCAATCAATATGACTAAAACAAAAATAAAAACAAATTGATACTTTGGTAGCTTTGGGTGTACCGAATCTTCTTAAGCAAAAACGAGAGGAAAAAATATTTTCTAATTTGAAATTCTTGATAAAGAAGATACCCCATTCTCTGCATTCTCTCCCATCAAATCCGACTTATTCTAACTACAATCCCAAAACTTCACTTTTAATCAATACGTCGGACAATGTTACTTAAATTATAATTACTTTGTACTACATAATGTATCAGATGCATGGGCATCGCATTCTAAGCCAGCAAACCTTAACAACAAGTGCGACTAAGGCAACATAATATTCGGTAGAGAGTCGCATGCGTATGACAAGTCATTCATCAAAATTGGAGTCTAATTTGCCGGAACACTTGTCTTCCGTCTTCAATTAGAGAATCCACGTGCTTCTAGTTTTGGCAAATTTCGGTTACTGCTCGAAAGGTATGTCGATTGGGGTCCATCAATCTTCATTCCGAGTGATTAAAATTCAGAGATCTTCTGGTTTCCCAATTAAAATACTTTGCGAGCCGATTTAATGCGAACCCCTGAATCCAGTGATTGAGCTGCTGTTTAAAGTAGTTTTGCTTTTGGGATGTATAAAGTATAATGGACTGCTTTTCGTGCCGATGCGATCGTATCTAAAGTGGTGTAAAATATCTCCGTTTGTGGAAAAGAAGTTGAATATTGACATTAGTTGTGTGTAATAAGATGGATCATTTTCGTGGAAACGGAAAATGATAAATTCTGTTTGATGTTGAAAGTATTAGTTGTGGGAGTTGACAGTGTTGGAGTGATTCGTTTGTTTCAAAATCATTTTCTTTTAATATTTGATACTGATAGAATAAAGCATTTAGGGGGGAAATTTCCTTAAATAATAAAACAAATTAATTGATTAACCCGCGATCACTCGAGCGGGGTGTTCTGTACACCCCAGCAACAGGAAAATCCTCCCAGGATTCTAAAAAAAAAGCGCAGAACCCCGATTTTTTCTGTAGTTGCACATTTTAGGTCATTGAACATTTAGGCTCGATACAACCCCTCTTTCTCGAACGATTGGAATGTAATGACCTTCAAAAGTTTATTAGGGGGGCTGAGAACTCCCGAAAGAATTAGAGCATTTGTATACAGTCTGCTCTGAATGTTTGAAAAATGATTAAAATATTATTTTTCTATATACTTTCTACTATCATTATCTCATTAATTGTAAAGTATATTTATTACTGGTATATACGTTTTATATATATATACTAGTTTATGAAAAAATATAAAATTATGTGTTTTAAAATGAAAATTTTGCATGTTTATTTTAAATTAATGTTAGTCTCATTTGTATGCAATAAATGTAACAATTTTATTTGTAAAGCACAAAAAACATCTTGTACTTTATAAATATGTATCTTAATGACTTAATTTTATTTTCATAGTTAAATACACGTGTTAAAAAAAAGTTTGGGGTGTTCTCTACACCCCACGAGTGACGACGGTAGCAAAAAAAGGCGCGAGTGACCGCGGGTTAAGTACGGAATTATCAGTTTAGTAGTTGTCTACATATTTACAATTTTGATAAAAATCAGAAATTTTCACAAACATTCAGGGGGAATTTTAAGAAAAAATTTTTGATTTGGAGAAGTTTAAGTTTTTATTCATGTAAAGCAATTCATGGAATCCAATATTTTTCCCTTTAGTACATTAATTTTAAATAAAGTATTATAAAATAACATGATGAAAATGAGGTTACGAAGATAAATATGTGTTTGTTTGCAATTCAAATTTAGGCTGAAAAACAGGAAGGAACCCTGCCTGAACATTCATATTTTCTCAAAAAAAAAAATTACATATATAATCTTATTCATGTTAAGTTAAACATTGATATTTATTTAAATCTTAATATTTTTGGTTCAAAAGTTTACTACAGTTCAATGCATATTTTTATTAACTTTTCTAAAAAAGTTATCGCTTGCTAAAATTATAGTTTTACTTTCATTACCAGGCAATAAGATATAAAATCTCTATTTTAATTCAGCACTAGGTAAGATAACTCTTTGATAAAATATGAATTAAGATATGAAGCTTTTTATCAATTAAGATTTAGACTTCAGACAATTTTTCATTCTAAATATGAACCGAATTTCTATCATTTTATTTTTAACAATTTAGATATTATGCGACAGTAGTGATCACAGATCTCTCTTATGTGGGCAGGGTTATATTCTAAAAAACATTGTTAAAAAATAGAATAAATAAATAATTTGTCAACTGAGGGATTGAGCCTCCATCCTCTCTATTTGTGTACACCAACTTCACATACAAATTTTCAATTAAATAATTACTTTTTTTCTAAAAAGACAATAATATTCAAATGTAGATCAATTATCTGATCTAATAAATATTCCTTCACAGAATAAGTCTACATGCTCCGTTTAGGGGTTGGATTTCTATGAAGGTAATTTCGACCTTTAAAAGTTTAACGCCAGACTACTTTATATTTAATAAATAGTTTAATTCACACATTACTGATGAAATAAAACTTCCTTTGGATTTTGTAACACGTCATCTTCAGAAAGGACCTCCACCATCTACGTTTTGAGTATTCTAGAAAGAAAAGTTGCGGATAGTGTATCATTTTCATAAGCATAATAGTAACTAGAAAACTTTATTATGTTTGAAAAAAAAGAATATTCCCAAATGTGCAGTTTGCTACCTGTTCGGATCTATATTACAAAAATGCACAGAATTGTTTTCAATTAGCAAAACCTATACAAATTTTCGAAACTTGTTTCTAAGCTAAAATGGTTTTGCTGTTTTTTATTAAATGCAGGAATTGCAAGTTATTAATAGACCATCGGACTAATCACAGTTCGTTTTCATCGTGTCTTGCAACACACTACAAATCCTACATTATGTAACTGAAAATTTTTTATTCGCATATATTTTTGATATAATATGCTTTAAATTAATGCTTTAATGTCTTAAGCACTGTAAAATTTCAAAATTATTTTAATGATTGTAATATTTTGCTTAGATGATATTTTCTCATCAAATGGTTAATGAAAAATATCATGTAAAAAATTTTAGAAAAAATGAGAATAATGCACGAGATGATTTTTTTTTATCTAGATAAAGGAAAGCTCAAAATACTTTGTTAGATTAATGACATCTAAATTAGTAAGCCCATTTTATCAAACAATGTATATTTGTAGAATGTTCTTGCAAACCTTATTTAACAAAGTATTTTCTCATTTATAATATCAATACAATTAAAAACTTTTTCATATATATATATATACATATATATATATATATATATATATATATATATA
>BMAV01005644.1:1146132-1186880 GCA_019973955.1 Trichonephila inaurata madagascariensis | reverse complement strand
GATGTGTGCAAGTACATATGTGTGTAAATTTATTACTATATCAACTCATGTTATTGTTTGTTTAAATTAAAAAACAAATTTAGAAGCCAATTTTATTATGACGTACATTATTATTATTATTATTATATAATATGATTATATATTTTTATATATTTTCTACGTAAATTTCAAGTAAGTATGTTTGAAAATAAATAAGTATATATATTTTTTTTAAATATGAGAAAAAAAACAACGAATAAAAATTGTTTTGATTACGTTATTTAAAATTTAAATAATGAAAGAACAATAGAAATAGTCGGACATATGGTAAATATTATAGCTAGTAAAATTTATTGAGAAATTGTATTTTTAGGAAATTTTACTTATATAGGGAATCTCCAGACTAAATTCAAATTTTAGGAGAATGCATATTTATACCTAATGTTATGCAGTTTAAAATTAGATGCAATAATGTAAATACACAAAATGTGTTTGTTAACGGACGGTACATGTGTACAGTACTTATTTATGTGCATATAAATTATAAGATTTCCATATTATATGTTATTGCCTATTCGTAATTTTTTATTTTTCGAAAATGGTATTTAACTGAAAAAAAAAATTGGAAACGCACATCTAGACATAAATATATTTCTTAAATTTAAATCAGAGAGAGTTATATATTTATATATAAATATATAATACTATATAGGTAAACATTATAACATTAAAGACAAACAGCTCCATTTTTTAGAAATTTTTTCTGAAAGTTATATATTTAACTATGTAGATAATCGTGTTCATTAAGGTATAATTTTCTATAACTATTGAAAAACATTGGAATAATCTTCATTCAAAGATAAATCGATAATATTAAATATATTAAAGGATTTTTCTAAAAATGTAAATGCGTAAGAATTTGTTTTCTTTTTTTACGATTTTTAGATAGGAGTGTTGTTAATCATTTCCATGTTTAATACAAGTACTGTATTTTTACTATTAAAAGAAACAAGAGATTATTTAAAGCTCTTAAGATATCCGACTGCCCTAAAATCATGATATATTTTCAAATATTGACAAATTTGTTTTATGATTTTATTTTATAGACCATCTCATTAGCTTAATAAAAATACCAAGCTTTTTTGTTTTCCATTCAATAGAACAAAAACTACAAGTGTTTTAGCTAAAGAAGATGCCATAACTTTACACAAGATGTCCTACATTAAAATGTCTTGAAGTGTGTTTTTTCGAAAAACTCAAACGCGGACAGCCATTGTTCAAAAAGTTTTGAAAAGTAATTTAATGATACTTTTTGTAAATGTTTTGTATAACAGTAGAATTATTTTGTTCTTCAGATTTATCAATCACTGTATTATTTCAAAATTTACAGTCCTTTATGTGAATATGTAATCACTATTTTTTAAGCAATTTCATATAGTCTCTAAGATAGAGGGCTCTAGTTTTTGTAAAAATTAAAATATCTATTATCCTGAAGGTAATTGAAACATGAATAATAAAGTAACACATTAAAACTGAAAAAATGAGAATTTGTTCGAAAAGCTTTTGTACAGAGCGGACCCCGTTTATGTAATTTTTTGCACATTTTTACCAGTTTTTTCTCATTTTAGTAATTGTACATTTTTTTCTACTTTCAATTTTATGATTTTTTGCTTAAAAAATACTTAATAAACCTAAAAATCACAAAAAAATCCCCATATCTTCATTTTTTCAAAAAAAAACTTGTCGCAAGTAGTCCGATATTTTGACTTTTTATAACATTAAAATATATGGGAAATAATACAAAAGTGAATTTATATTGCAAATATCTGAACTGACAGCAACTGAAAAACTGTTTATTATAAGTTGTGTTTTTATTTTTTAAGTCTAAAAATATACATTTTCAGAGAAATTTAAAGCATTCATATGTAGTATTACTTACAGAAATCATAAGGTCAAAAGACATCTAAATGTTTGTCATGATAATATTTCAAGTATGTACCCCAATCCTCTCCCAAAAGCTGAAAATAAAGATATTTATGTTTAAAAACTTCTGACAAACAAATCCGTAGTGTTAGTTTTTCTCTTTAATACTAAAATTCTTATACATTCAACTAAAACCCCAGAGCAAAATTTTTATTTATATCACATATAAAATTGCGATTCCGCTCCGCTGGTATCATACTGGTTCATTCCAAGGTATCATTTCCAAAGTCATTCGGAAAACGAAAGACCTGTAGCCGAAATACCAGCGACAATTTTGACTAGTTCATATCCATCTCTGTAGACACCATACCTTGAATTCCTCTCCATTTTATGAGTTGAAATTCCAGCCTCAGAATGAACAACTATGTTTCTGGACGCAAATAACTGAATGTTTTCTTTTCTTTCTTTTTTCCTTTTATTTTTCCAGCCGAATCGCACACCCGCATCCTCGCCACTAAAGGTTTAAATAAGAAAACAACAGAAAAGACCTGGGCATTTATGAAATTCAATATCCCGCAGGGGAATTCGAAATGAGCCAGCAATAAGATATTTCAAACTCGGAAACAATTCCTTCCGCATAGGAAAGCACAGTTCTTAAACGCCAATATTTATTTCGATTTTGTTGTACTGCGACCGAATTTCTACATCGTGTTTAACCCCAAAGGTTATAACTAAAAGAGAAAGGGAGGCACTACGATGATCTTCGGGTAAAAGTAAAATGAAATGAAAGAATACACAATAAAACAATACTAGTTTATTGAAAAAAGTTTATATGGTTAAGAAATTTGCATATTAATGTTTTCTGACAATGTCTTATTTTCTTACTTGTGCCTATTTTCATAATACCTTGATAAATCAATTTTGAAGTAGTTAGTTTTGTTTGGATTGAATTTCAAATAAAAGCAAAAAGAAAAAAAAAATAATTGTCTTTTAAAGCAATTTTATGATTCTGTTTATTTGCATCTATTTAGCAGAAAATTTTAAATCGGAAACAAAACTGAAACTTTTGAAATGTAAATGAGCATTACATTTGAAGATATAGAGTAAAAAAGTAAATGTTTTATGATAGATTCACGAAAAATACTATGACGCTCGAGATAATTCTGCAATATGAATTTTTCTATTACTTATTACTGTTTCCCTGAATGATACAGTTTTTTCTTAAATGAAATATAACACAAATATATAGGTAAAAGAATGAGATTTGGGGGAATTATTTATGTAGAAAAAGAAATATGAAATTAAAACTTAAGAAAATTGTTTTTTATCAACCGCACATAAATGAAATGTACTAAATGTTTCATCTGACAAAATTTATAACATAAATAAAATCGAAATCAAATTCCTCTTATACGTTTTAAAACTAAAATTTAAAATGGTAATTTAAATAAGTTTTTTTTTTTTTAAGAATGTTCGTTTTACTGAAATTTTGAAAGAAAAATAAATGCAAATGCTGTACAATTGTCTCTAAAAAATAATCCCTTTTTCTTTAATTGCTCGATGGCTTATGCGATTTGTAATTAAAATGTTACTCTTAAAATTTGTTAGCATTATGTTTAGTGCTAAAATATTTTTTGTCCATACTGTTTTCTTTTAAATATTTGCTGCCTTAATTTAATTTATATTTAATAAACTACATAGTTTTTCATTACAAAGTGGTACATTTGCAATATTTCAAAATGTCTTTTGTCTTTCATACAATTAATTTAATTGATTATCCAATGCACCTGTTTAAAATATTTTTTCATTGATAAATTTGCAATGCCTTGATTATTTTACAACTAATGCCCATGTTTTATGATCATGGATTATTAACCAACATGGATAATATTATTTTAAATATGTTAAAGATATCAAATGAAAATGATTTCGAAAGCCATTTTTAGAATTTAGAGTAAGACTACGTAGTTGATCATTTTTTCAAATAAAGGAAAGGTCCATACAATTAATAGGCAATTATTTTGGAGTAAACCGTATTTTTTTCTGGAATTCACTAAAAAATACAACGAACTATCTTCTAAAAAGAAATTTGATCTTTTCCAAATGGGGCTAAGGATTGGTAATTACTACTACAGAACTAGTATATTCTCAATAGAGCTGGTATTCTTTTTAATGCGGCACCATACATGCGGATATCAATTGCAACATAGTAATTTTGATGTTCAGATTCCTCTAAATAGGGAGGCACCTGAGTTTTGGACGATGTGAAATTTCGCAACATGAAATTTAGTTTTGTCAAAAGCATCCAAGCCAAACAAGCCCTCTAGGGATCTTTAACATACCTTATAATAATATGACATGAACTCTGTCGACTTTTAGCATCATGAAAATCCAACGATTTCGGCCGGGAATGAATCCTCAAACTTGAGCGAGGTAAGCCAACTTCTAACCAATTACGCCACCCAGCCGGCTTCTAAAATTAAAAGTAAAAAAATATAATCCAAAGGAAAGAATTCACCCATCAATATAAAGTAGTAATAATAATATCCCCTATGAGACCAAAGCAACTCACAATCTCTGCCAAGTTTCAACTTCCATGTTGCTTCCATACATCGTCCTCGTATAGTAGTGTTTCTCAAACTGGGGGCGCTGTAATCCTGAGAGGGGGGCGCGAGCATATTGAAAAACCATCTCTTTTTCTTTTAGGAAAGTTGTAAATAATATTTTTCTGTTGCTTTTTTTCCCCATGTGAATGAGTTTTATGATATATGGATAAGCATATTGAACAATTTGATGGATTATTTGGCCAAGATGTATTTTTATGAGCATTCTGAAACATATAATGCATAATGAAAAAAACGTTTTACACAATTATTTTTTAGAACTGACATCAATATTTTTATAGTGCACTTTTACTTTTAATATGGGAGAGGTCGCATGAGGCGCAGAGTCCACGAAATAACTAATTTTGGAAAAACTGTTTATTCGTGAACAGTGACCTTGACAGTATCTTCCTACTAGACAGTCTTAATGGGAACAAAAATTAATTTGTCACAAATATACCTCTTTTTTGAGAGTTGCAAACGTTTTTTTACAATCAAGTTACTAATTTTGATTGAGTTCCCTGCACGACCACTTTTGTTCAAAAATATTTTCTATGAACATACTACACTTTCTTCCATGAACAATTTTGTGGTTTTGATTGCTGTGTTGTACGATTTATTATGGTTTATAAATGTACAATGAATATTAAAAAAAATGGGCATCTGTGATCTTTATTGTAGGAAGTTGAAACTGATCAAGCAATTGAAGAACCTGCTAAAATAATGCATTATAATCAAGATAGCGAAAGTAAATATGAGAAAAGCGATAGACATGAAACGTTTGAGTTGAATTGAAATTTTCAAATGCTGGCTAAAGAATTCTATGAAGAAAACTATGAAGCCATAAATATAGCACTTCACCTTGTCAAAAAGAAACAAAGAAAACAATGTTCAAAACGCTATTTGTAGATCATCAAAAGAGAGCAAAACTGCAATAATATGAACAAAATATGATAGTTTAGCTGGAAAGTAACGTTCCTGTATTGTTAGAAAAAGTGTATGTGATTTATGTCCTTTATTAGGGCACGCACATTTGAAAAATTCTCTTTAGTTTTATTGGATTTTTTCTCAAATTATCAAAGAAAAATTGAAAAGTCCTTGAAAGTAGGTAAGTATATTTTCTCTTAATTAAATTATTAACTGGAGTTGGGATTTTTACCGTGTATAGTAAAAACAATTAAAAAATAAATTATAGTTTAAAAACAAACTAAAAAACATGCTTTTATATTGAATCGAACTAAAAAGTAAAAAAATAATAATATATATTACTTAAAAGTAACATGTACAAAATTTAATACTTATCTTGTTAATTTGTAAGGCTTACAATTATGATTGTGTATTGTAGCTTTAGCACGAAAGTGCATTATATTATTGCATTCAATACATTATTATTTTTGGGGGGACGACGCGATAAAATTTATGATTGAAAATTGGGTCGCCAGTAATGAAAGTTTGAGAACCACTGTTGTATAGTCTGGAGTGTATTTCTTGAATGAGAAGAATCAATTTTTCTTTATGTAGGATATGAGCTTGACCAATGTGGATTTTTCTAGGTTTTTCTCTTTTCTATCTGGTGAACAAATGTGTCGCCAAGTCTATAGCTGAGTTCACCCTATTCACTTAGCATTAACAAAGAATATTTTTTCTTTGTCTATAAATGATCTTTTTTGTCTGAATACCCTTTCAACTGAGATAGCCACAAAGTTCGATATTTCCGTTAATGTTAATACCTTATATAAATGTATTATGTTGCTTTTTATTTATAAATGAAAAATGTATCGTATAAGTAATACTAACTGAATGTAAAATTGTAATTTAGAATATACTGTCGTTTTTAATATTTTCTTAAAGAATGGTGCGAAAATACTCATATATATTTGTTACATATAAATAATTTGTTTGGTATTCCTTTAATTAGTAACAAAATGGACATACGTTATTATTCTTTTTTTTTATATAAATCAAACGTGAACACACTATTTGTGTTTATTAAACGTGTATATATATATTCATTAACTTTTACGCTTATATTTACATAATGTGTAAATAAAACAAAAAAGTCATTCATAAATATCAGTATGTTAAAGACAAAACGCATAAATATCTGCCTATCATTCTGAATAACATTAATTAAGAAACTCGAAAGCTAAATCTCGGCACATCTCTCTTCTCATTCAAGTTAATGAGGACTTCATTTCTAACGACATCTTGTTTTACATGCCCGTTATTTATCTAGACTTCAATGCGAACATTTGAAAAGAATTTCATGAGAGGAATACTCTAAATGCAAGATTCCTATTTGCGCTGATTGCAAGACTCAAGTTTGCTCTCAAATTCATAAGTATTCCATGTTTCTGTAGTTTTTATACTTCGTCTTCTCATCATTGGTGTTAAAATGTTGATAATGAGAATTTGTTTCAAAATGTTAATTATATATGTATTTTTCCCTCTGTATCTTACTTCTTGAATGTTAGAAGTGTGTATCCTATTCACAATAACTATATAAAATGTTGCATTGGATATGATACAAATAAATGTTTTGACTGATATTTATTCAATGAATCATTCATAACATTTTCTTTTCAATGTGAGAGATTTTCTGAACAAATAAATCTTTAATGATCCATTATATCTGAATACATTTGTCAATGAGGAGTGATTATAAACAATAAATGTTTAGAGTATTAAATTTACATCTGGGAACATTCTCTGAATATTTCCTTAAGAAAGGTTTTTTATAATTTGAAAAGGATATCGATATATTTTTTTTATTTTAAGAAGTAGGGTTGTATTGTTCCAAAATGACAGTAAAGTTATTACTGAAGGAGTAATCCATCACTGGCCACTACTGTTTCTCATTTTTCTGGCAGCATACGAATTCCACTTTGAAAGAAAAATTGGTTTCCAGAGGCAGTTTAAAAATTATCCCGTTTTTTGGATTCTTCGGAGGAAGGAAAATTTATTAAAACAGACCATGAATCAGAATAATCGAAAGAAATATGTTGGAGCAATGCTTGGAGAATACAGCCGATGGAGTAGGATATGAGAGTTTTTGACTGATATTGCAATACGCAAAGCAGCATGATCGTGCTGCAAATTCACCTTTCGTGTGTTTGTTCTCATGGTACAACCACTTTTCTTTTAATGCTGCCCCAAACACATCAACAGCAATCGGCAGCTGTCTTTCTAGTTATTTCATTATATTTTAGGGATTTATGTGTTTGTGTGATACGCTACATCCAACTGATACTATGAAAATAGGGAAGAAAATGAGTTTTGATAAATGGAATTTTATTTTGTCAATGATTATAATGCATGCACTCGCTTACCCCTCAATTTCTTATACATTTGTTTGTCGTGATGAATTCTTCCAAAACCTTTTACAGTTTGACACTCTTCTGTTGCTGCTTTTCTAGCAACTAATTCTTAATGAATTATCTCTTCCATGTGCCTTGGCTTTAATTTGTATGGCAAGCGATTTCCTTTACTTTGGGATTTTTCCCATAGATTTACAGATGGAAATTAATTGCTTATAGAAACACTCGCAAGTATTATGCTACTTCTTGTTTTCATTTGGTGTGAGTCTCCATTAAGTAATGCCTCAAATTTTGCATGTTGACCTATCTCTTATGCTTTATGTGCAACTCATCACTCTGAACCATCTTAACCAGAATTCACGTATTGATATCGATGTCGTATGGTCCCTATGAGCCTTCGACAACAATCAGATACATTTTCAGATGTTTTTTTTTTCAAATTGGATGAGGAAGATAAATTTACTTTCATCTGCATAAAAGTTGACAAAATCCGAATTAAAATGAATCATGTTATTTATAAATAATATATATCAAAAATTAAAACATAATGATATCAGTTTAAGGCATCCGACTACGTTCGGAACTGTGATTTTGAAAAATAGTGTAAATGGATAATATTTATGAAATTCAGTGTCACTTAGATTAGAAGACGTATATAGAATTGTTTTAAGAATATTATTACAATAAAAATTATTTAAGTACAATGTTTGATAAAAAATGAACATAGAATGACCCATTTTTCAAAATATTCTCCTATAATGAAAAAGGCTTCTATTATAATAATATTTTGCCTGTATACAGCTCAAACCTTTGTACTAAGGCCGAACTAGAATTCTTAAAATATACAGCTTAGAAGTGGATTTATCCATATTTTACTACAACAGAGGGGAGAAATTAAAAAAAAAGCCGATAGTCCTTTCAATTGGTAGTAACTCTGAAAATAATGTGAATTTTTTAAAAGTCCTAGTTCAGACTCTCTGGAAAAGTCTTTACTTTTTATAAGCAAAATAGATTTATTAAAGAAGCATTTTTTATAAAAGGAGAGCATTTTGAAAAAAAGGTTATTCTAAGTTAAATTTTTGCCAAAATATTGTATTTAAATAATTTTTTTTTATCATGATGTCCTTAAAGCAATTTTTTACATGTATCCTAATCTAAGTGACTCCAAATATCAAAAAAAAATTATCCATTTATGCGTTTTTTTAAAATCATGGTTCCGTATGTAGTAGGATAACTTAACATTTTTATGTTTTTGTCATAGTCTAATGGCATTTAATACTAATAATGATCACTTGTCCATAAATCCTTTCAAATTTGTTTTTACCTTAATGTACCATAATATGTATAATTACTCTCTCTCTACCCCTTTTCTCTTTATATATATATATATATATGTATAAACCTCAGTAACACACACGCTTTGTTACAAGAAATATGAGTACATAAAAAACCTATATTCCAACTTTGGGATTAGATGCTGATCCTCAGATTACATGGATAGAATTAATTATTTAGTAAAAATCAGATACATTATTTGTTACAGATACTTTATTTGATTATTTCTTGCAAATAATTTACCATATAAAAGTAGAAAAAAAACATTATTGCTTCATGTTGTGTTACTTTCATGTACATAAATTATACATTTAACAAGCCTTGCAATGTTTAACTATATTTTGTGCTTTATAATGCAGTAAATTATCTTAATTTTTTTTTTATAATTTAATCTTGAACATTATCAATATTGGGAGCCTCTGCATGCATTTGAAACTTCAGCTATGTGTTATTTGCAAATAATTTATCAAACATTATACTAAATCAAAGATACATCAAAAGAGATACAATTTTATTCAATTACAATGTTAAAGAAAAAAAAAATGTACATTCCGAATTTTGCGGAATGTGACACTAAGCTCAAACACACGCACGCACGCTTTCAAATATTCGTGAGCAAAATTAAAAAAAAAAAAAAATCAGATTGTACATTCTATCGAATTGTTGAAAAAGTAAAGTATAGATTTTAATAAAATATCGAGCTGAAAATCATTCTGAAAAGGGATATGGGTCTATTCCATATCTAGACAGATCTTACAGCACAAAAGCATGCATGATTAGCATACAGGGTGTAATGTCACCGTAGCATTTGATCCTACTTTTATATCGAAACAGTTTTCAGCCAGTTTTAGAAAGGGAAACGGCTTAGATGCAATTTCGCTTTCAAGAGAGTTCCATACATGGACTTCAGGGTTAAGGTAAAAAAATTAGCTCGTTATTCCACACGATGAATATTCTTCATTTCCAGAAAGTCGCAGGAAAGCTAAAATCTTGAATGGGTGAGCGGCTTCACCCATTAAGTTATCCGACTACGTTCGGAGATAAATTTTTTAATAATTGATTTTCTGAATTTTTTTGTTTTGTTTTAAAGAACATAAATAGGCTTAAAAAGTCGTAACTATTAAATAACTAACATGTATAGCCCTTTTTTGGAGAAAAAAAATTATTCTTAGGAAAATTTAGCAAAAGTTTTAAAGTTTTTAAGTAAGAAAACGTGATAAATAAAAATAAATTGCACATTACTCAATTTCAACGTCATTGATATACTTCTTGATCCCTCTGAAGTGTCACAAACCGCAAGATCAAAAATAGTTTGAGAAAAAAAAGATTTTATTACCATTTAAATTGGATGGTCATGATTTTTCGTCAAAATCACTCCATGTTCTAAGCTAAGAATGGCTGTAAAATGTGATTAAATGTAGCTGTCTTAAATCCTCCGGTTTGTTATACTCTTAAGGGCTCATAGCATATATGATATAAATTCCATTGCATTTGATTGGATTGTTTGAAGTAATCCCATTTTTCATTCACAAATTATCATGAAAAGTTCATTTTTCAAGTCCTTATAATCTGTGCTGTCATTAGAAGAGTCTAAATATCATTCCCATCCCTCAAACTGGAAATCTAAAGTATTTTGCAGGATTTCTTTTTCTGTTCTCGATATTCTCTCATGTACTCTGATGGCGATTTGGCAGCAGTACTTGAATTTGCACTATTTTTCTGCTTATTGGTCACTTTTTCGACTGGACTTGCAGCTAGTATTTCTTTCTTTTTTCATTCACGAAACAATTTTCCTCTTTGTGCATTTGATTTAGGCATTCCGACTAGAACTAATAATAATTAAACGCAAATGAAAATTTTAAAAAAATTAGCCGCCGAACACATAGCTATGTAGCCAAAAATCTAAGGAAATGTTTCAAAATAGGCACGCTTTTACTGCGAGAACAATTTTGTCTACACCGTAATGCATAGATGTTCCCGGGTCTGGGGGAAAAGGACCCCCAATTGGAAGGTGGGCAAGTTGAGTAATCGGAGAGATGGGCAATCATCCAACTTTGTCACGGATATGGCGTAAGTCACGTGGTGTCCCCGCTCCCCCTTTTCCACCCACGTTCTATTTGACACCATGGTGACGAATCGGGGGATTGAGGAGAAGACTACTTCTGTTCGCGTTTTCGACTGTTACGCAAAACTGGGCAGTTTCTCATTTACTTCCGAGTGCAAAATGTTTCACTTCAATTACAAATATTATGTTACAATTTAAAAAATAATTGTATTGTTCTTTCAAAGCTGTAACTTTTATAGTCTTATATGTACACTTACAAAAAAATAAATGGAATTTGAAAAAAAAAATATTCAAAATTCAAAGATTTTCTGGAGCTTTTTTATATTCTTTAAACATCACTACTTTTGAAGATAACTCTGCTAGTGATAGAGTAAATTTTTTACAGTCGGCAACATTGAATTTTTATATATGCATATAGAATGCGACTTCTTTTAATTGAAGCAAATTTGTATATTCCATGCTTTGCCATAATTATGTTATTATTATCAAATAAAAATATGCTTTAATATCACTAATTCAAAATTTATTATTATTTGTATCATAATGTCTGTCATTACTGCAAATTGAGGAGATGCCATTTTTTAAATGAAGAGCCCTTTGCAAGTTCACTTTCTTTGTCAAAGATTTCTTTTACATTTAATGCGCAGCAGTCGGTTTCATTTTAACAATCAAATAAAGAAAAAGAAAGTAGAAAGAAATGGGTTAAATAAAACGAAAGTATATTGTTTTCTCTCCCCGCGGGAGTTTTTCGGTCTTATTCTCTAAATCAAAAACCAAAACTTAAATCTCACTCTGACAGGTCTTTTTCGGAAGTAAAGGACACTAGAGGCTGAAGAGAAAAATATAGCCTAGAAGGCACGCAGAAGAGATTTAGTTGGACCAACTTAAACTTCTTTTAAACAATGGCATGTTGAAAGTAATGGGCATAAATAACACATTTGTGACACGATATTTATGTACTACTCAATTGAATGCATTGAATAATATTCATACATTATTCAATAAATTGTCATGATTAAAAAATCTATTAAGAAATTGAATTCCGAAAATAACACTAGCAAACAATACATGATCCTGATTAACACTAGATTGCCCAAGGAAGTCATTTTGACTGCTTTTTAATTCCATTTAGAAAAACAATTACATATATAATGAATGCACAATTTCTTAGAATTTTTTAGAATATATATTTTTTCCTAGTTAACAGTAAATTTGCTTTTATTGTTAATATTTACTAATAACTTGTTATATGACGGTAAATAAAATGAAAAATATTAAAAGTTAATTTTAAACAAATTTTCTTACACATTAATCATTTTTTCACAATGCAATCATTTTGACTGCTTTTGGGCAATATAAGCATATACTAAATTTCAGTCTTTCTAGTGTTAAATCATTATTAATTATTTAAATTTAAAATTAAAGTAAAATGGTAATTGCAAATATGTTTTTTAGAATAAGAATATATTACAAATCTAAAGCATAGATCTTATAATTAAACAAAATATAATGTTCACCTTTTGCTAGTAAAATATAAGGATCTTGTAGTACGTTTATCAGTTGCCACCTCACAAATCCAGTTAATGCCAGACATTGTACCGATAGTCCAGTTGTCCATGGAAAGTTGCTATGAAGCATGCATTCTAGCAAAAACTCTACATTCCAGGCACCTCTTGTAGATCTGTGTATAGGACGCACAAATAAATGTCTTTTTTCTTATCACTTTATTGTTAATTTATTATTATTATTATTCTTGTTTAACTGAGCTTACATTCTTCTCCTTTGCATGTACGCACATGCTTAAACATATGTGTGTAATAAATATTCTATAGTTTTTTTCACTGGAATTTAAATATCCATAACCACAAATATATCTCCTCAAATGCTGCCACGTTGGCACATTTCAAAGTGAGATGATGCAATATTGCATCAGCCATCATTTCTGTTCAATCAGACGTTTTTCGGAAAGACGTACACTCATGAATTGCCTACAAAAGAACAATATAGTATGGCCTCCTCCTTCCTCTGCCTTTGTTTAAGGCAAATCACCTTTTACATCGTTTTGTGCATAGATTAATAACATTTTTCCTGCATTTTTTTCCACCGCCATCCAGGCACAGGTAGCACCTTCACTAGAGGCCCCTGTGCCTTCTCGAACCATACGAAGGCTCCTGGCAAAAGGAAATTTGGGAGCCCAGAAACCCATTACATGTGGTGCCCTTGACACCCTCCCATCAACGCCTCCGTTTGGAGTGGTCCCGAGTACTAAGAACTGGACTGCAACAAAATGAAACCAGATCGTCTTTAGTGACGAATCCAAATTCAATACCAGCAGTGACGACAATCGTGTTCGTGTTTGGAGATCCCGTGGTGAACGCCTCAATCCTGCCTTTGTTTAACAGCGACACACCGCTCCCACAGCTGGTGGGATGGTATGGGGTGTCATTGCCTACAATACACGGTCACCCCTAGTATTGATTCGTGGCACCAAGGCAGCCCAGCGGTATGTCTATGACATCCGGCTACCACATGTGTTGCTACTCATGCAACGGCTCCCAGGAGCCATTTTTCAACAAGACAATGTTCGGCCTTACAAGGCAAGGGTGTCACAAGACTGTCTCCGCACTGTTACTACCCTTCCTTGGCTTGTCCAATCCCCAGAATTTTCTCCAATCGAGCATATCTGGAATCATTTGAGATGGCGAGTTGGGCATCTCACGAGTTTGAACGAGCAAAAGGCAATGTTGCAGCAAATATGGAATGAAATGTCTCAAGACATCATACAGAACTTATATGCCTCAATGCCTGATCGTATCGCATCTTGCATCCTGCTAGACTGGGTTTAACCCTCCAAGCGGTCTGCACGTAAAATCCTGTCATTCCAGATATGCTTTTTCTGCCTTCAAGCAAGATTCCTAAAAGCGGCCGAGTCGCATTCTTAAAAATACGGCTCAACCGCTTTTGAGAACCCCATCTGATGGCAAAAAAATACGTGCGGTACATTTGCGAAGCATCTTCAGAATGGCAAGACTTTACGTGCAGACCGCTTAGAGGGTTAACAGGGTATCAAATCTCTCCGACTTTTTCTCTGAAATAAATGATCCTTTTTCTTGAATTTTATAATCATTTACTTATATCAAAGTAATCATTACGTATGTAAAATTTCGTTTCATTTTGACTTCTTGGTGGGCTAATTTTTTGTCTATGAATGTATATATATACAACATTTTAAATGCTCTATATGTAAGGAATGACTATAAAATTGTATTTAAACTCTTAAATTCACTGAAGTATGTATTATTTATTAATGATTTTTTTTATTTAAAATTAGAAAATATATATTTTTACAGGGTGTTTTTAGGTGATTTTTAAGATTTACTGTACCTTTTTAAGTCAATTTGAAAGAACTACATTCCCCTGTTTTATGAGGAAAAGTTTCCGATCTAAGATCTGATGTGCCCACACTTAATTTCCTAGAAAAGCAATCTGAAGACAGTCAATGTCGAAGCGAAATATCCTTATGGATGATCTCATGCAGCTGCCGACGAAATACAATTTCCTCATCTTACTCGGATCAATATTTTATTCATTATTTCGGCAGCGGTGCGTATTTTTTGTCCTGGCGGCGATCCCCGCTAAAGTTCGAAATCCTCAGGAGGACCCCTATTCTTGACCAATGGATACGAATCAATGAAAGGATCTTCTTTAACCTTCACTATTCGATTATCTAGCCCTTTTGGGCATCGTTTCTGCGTGACTACAATTTATTTCTTGTTGCTCTTCCCACTCAAAGATAAGACCGTGATTCTTTTGGTATTTTTTTTCCCCTTGTTTTTGAATATTATAAAACAATTTAGCATATTTTAATTTTGAGTTACAAAAGAAAGCATTCTAACTCTTTTTGGCATTTTTAATCGTAAGATTTCCTAGAATTGAATTTTATTGAAATGAAGCAAAAAGTTTCGCAACTGTGTGATGCTCAATACAGCGGAGTTTCATTTAAAATTATATGTAATCGCTGCAGCTGAGTGTACATGGTTATGAACTGGCTGGCGTTCTTCGATAGCCAGTTCGAAATCTCTTCCCGCTGAAAAGGAGTAGAGGAGAGTTATATATATGGAATGGCTCGAAATCCTTACATTGGCGTAGTGTGGAAATTAGGAGAATGGGATACATACCCAGGTCTTGTCCTAGCCCCTTGACTGCAATTCCAAATTACAAATTCCGTCGTCAATTGGCCTCGTCTTACTTCTGAGTACGAAGTAAATTAAAATGAAACCAAATTTAAATTTGCATATAATCAGAGTATTATAGAAGTTTTGTACACATTTCTTCAAAACATTAAAAAATACTGGTATGGCAACCTATGAATATTGAAGTATATTTTACAGATAACCATAATCATTTGATTTTGCAAAGAATATTTTTCTATTTTTCTCATAGGTCATTTTCTCGATAAAATTGCTGTTCTAATATACATATGCATACGTTATATATACATTCATTATGCATACGGTACAGTGGCGTAACGTACTCCACCGCACCGTAGGGGGGCTCAGGATTCTAGGGGGGCTCAAAGCTTACGTCAAATACGGACATTGGCTTGGGGACCGAAAACTTGACATTGCAGGTGGGCCTAGTATTCTCCGTTACGCCACTGATACGGGGTATATATCTATACTGGTATATATATATATATATAACCGTATTTATTCGAATCTAAGCTGCAATTGATTCTAAGCAGCACCCCAAATTCTCAGCCAGTTTTTGTAAAAAATGAAAAATAGTTTAAGAAGGTTTATCGATTTTCTATTTTAGGAAATTAAAATGAATTTGAAATGAGAACTAATGAGAACTGAATAAGTAGTTATTTTACCAGCATTATAAACTTTGAAATACATTCATGAACTTGTAATTGCTCTAATTTCCCCATCCAAGTATTTTTTTCTTCAACTCTAAGCAGCACTCAATTTTCAGTAGTTTGAACACTGGGGAAAAAAGAGTGGCTTAGATTTGAGTAAACACGAAACGCACACACATATGTGTTTGTGTGTCTGTATCAGTAATAGTTTTCAATTAAAGCATTTCAAACATTTTTTGATCAAGAGTTAATAAATGTTTATTTCAAATTCATTTACCTGTAAATATATTTTACAAAACAAAAGAACTTGGAACAATATATTTAGTTAAAAATATATTTTTTAATGCAATTATGCTTTATTAAATTCACAGAAAATATACGCATTTTACAAACAAATACAGCTCTCTAACCATATTTACAGATAACAATACCATACTTTAGTAGGAACACTAAAACCATTCGTACAACAAATTCCACTTGTTTCTTAGAAACTTCCAGAATGACGTCTGCAATGAACAATGTTATACTTCTTGCCAAGATTTACAAAAGCACGCAGGAACTTTACGTATTCAAACTCACTCGAAGTAGATGCGAATCTTCTACCAAAGTTGTTGAAGAAAGCTGAAAGAAAATACAGCGACTAAAAGTGGATGAACAATAACTTGCCAATCCTTAGGTAAGGATTAAAATCAACGGACCGACACAACTGACACTTGTTTCTCGTAAAGAGAGAAAGTTTTGAAGTCGCGTAAGTTTGGAGCGGTAGAAAATTGAGTTAATTAGTAGGCGTTAGGAAACCTTTGTCTTCGTCATGCTGCTTAATTAGAACGTATTTACCGGGTGATTAAAGTTTAGAAGGCGAGAGGGAATTGTCTGGCGTGTATCGTTATTACAAACAGATTTAACGGTATTTGGAACGTTTATTATGCAATTACTAGAAACATTCAGAATTACGTAAGGTGAAGATAGCTGAAAGGGAGAATTTGTGTTTCTCAGTATTGATTTAGATTCCGTGTAATTCAAGAAGTTCTACACACCAAGTAAAATAGATATTTGAGTATATACACACTAGAAAATGTTAGAAATGGTCATATTATGGTCCATTATGTGGTGCGTGAAATATTTTGATCCGAATCATGTACAATGTTTTTATTGGTCCATTACTTTTAACCCTTTAAATGCCGCGATCGTGTAAACACGTCCTGCTGAGCTGGTGTCTTTAGTGCCCTGGACGTGTATACTCGTCCTTCCAAAAGAGGATTTTTTATATTGTGCAAGCTGTTTAAACCTAGTCCCACAGCTTAGGAGTACAATAACATGTGTGGCATTGACTGCTTCAAAAGAATTTACTTATTTCTTAGAAGATGTTGGAAGGAATTTGAAAAGGTATATTGTAGGAAGGTTATTCATAGCTGAGTAGTTTTTCTTGTTTTTTCATTTCAGTGTTTTTTTTTTTTTTATTCTTCAATTGTTGTCATTTTTGCTTACCGTGTGTAACAGTAGTTTTTTAATTGTTTGGACGATTGCACTGAATACGATGCCGGTTTAAGTGTTCAATCATGTTTCAGGATATATCACAGAACATATGTTATAATTTATTTTTCATTATAATTTAACTCTGGAGATTATTTTTTTTAAATTTCATGTTATTATTTTATCCCTTTGTTTTCTTTCATTTTTAAAGTGAAAGTAAAATATTTTTGGGTGAAAAACATAATTTTCTTTTTCCCCAATAAACCGCGTAACAACGTCTACCTATGAGAAAAAAGGTAGCATTGTGGGAAGGGTTAATTTCGTAACTTTTCCTGACAGTTGAGTGGTTAATGGGATACTGAATGAGAGATTCAAGTGAACAAAAATGGTTTAAAAATCAAATCACAATTTCTGTAGACTGAATAATTTTACATACATTTTTCTATAATCTCCGGAAATTTGAAAGCAAAATATTGAAAAAAAATTTCAATTATAACAATTTCCATGTAAATTTTTCTTCATATCGCAATCACAAATAAAAACTTTAAACTGAATGTTCTAAGAGAGAAAAATGACCAATTTATCTTCATTTAAAATGCTTTTTTTTCTATCGTGCCAAATGCTTTTAAATTTTTTCTATTGTTATCAATCATGTAATAAAAGTTGGTATGCATTGAATAAAATCAATACTCATTTTCTTTTAAATAGTTTAAATTAGAATTTATATTTTTTTCCAGGAATTTTCAGTAAGCATTGATAAAAAATATTCTGATCACAAAAAATTATATTTGTATTATGAGCACAAAAAATGTTTAAAATAATACGTATACATAGGGGGGAAACAAATACTTTGGGAAAAACTATTAAATCAATATTTTTTCCATAAATGGTGTCATGTCCCTTTAAAACTATCATCCGTTTTATTATGAACACAATGGAATCTTACTAAATACTTTTAATAAAAATAAAAGAATATTTTTTCAGAAACATATACTGAAGCGAGATTTTGTAAAATCTTCAGTAATATGTGACACGAAAAAATGATTATTTGAAATAATAAAGATATACTTATATATAAGTTCATTCTAGAATTATGTTTATCTCAGCCAGGAAAAAGAACACTTGTTGCTAAAGCTTTTGATGAACGTAAACAAATGCATAGTTCTGTTGCTCTAAAAATTGTTTGTTAAAAAAACTCAGTACTCTTTGGACATTTATTTTATTTATGTACTTAAAAATTATATTTTAGTATTTCATATAATGTTTCTATTCAAGAAAATGATACCAGATGAAATTTTTTACATATAATTCACACAATTTTAAAAATTTAAATTTATTCAAGTAATTTGGGAAAATTTTAAAATTTTACTCCTTCTGTAAATACTAATTTTTTGACCAGAATTTTTTTGTAATATTTTAAGAACATTCTCAACAAATTTAAGGATATGCATGCTGAAATTCAACGATAAAGCCAATATATCCTACAATTAGTTTTTTTTAAAGTATTTATTTTTTAGCAAAATTAATCCCTAATATAATTTTTGTTACATAATTTATATATAACACCCAAGAAAAAAATAGAAGTGCTTGGTAAATAATTGTGTAAGGAGTAGCATTTTGAATGTACTAATGTATCGAAAAAGCTCAAACTGAGAAAATCCCCTTTTAAGTTTATAACTCTAAAAAAATAATCTTAATAAGCTTAAATAAACTTTAAATACCACTTTAATGATTTGGTTATACATTTTTCTTTAAAATAATTGCATTTTCGTATTTTTTCAACCCATACATTTTTATAAATGATCAGTTTTTATAAAGTATTAACTGCACAAGAAAATTCAAGAAAAATGTTAATTTTTTTTTCTGTCCTGAGAAATTTTTATTTTTTTCCTTCACATAATATTGAAATATTATATTTGTATGAAAAATGAATGAAGAATAAGAACTAAAATTATGAATTTATTAATATAAAATGCCTTAACTCAAAAATTTTACATGCACACATTTCACGAAGAAGAAAAAATGACATTATTGTAATGCCTGTGCATCATATATTACTAATTATTTCTTATAGTTATTATTTCTCTTTTTAAAATAGAGTATTTTTATTAAAATTCTTCTTTTAGTTTCTTTTCTAAAGAGGGAACGGGGTCGAATTGCCTTGTTTGTTAATTAAATTTTTTTAAATGTAGTTTTATCCAACTTCTAAATTCCCGACATGCAAAAGTGATGTATCAATCGAAAGATAATAATGCTCAAAGTAAGATTAAATAAAAATATTAAAAAATTATAGTTTGGTCATATTTTGGGTGTACCCAGTCGTCTTAAAATAATAATCATCAATACTTACATCTGCACATTCCCGCGTATAACGTGCACTTTTAACATAAAAAATAAGAGGGAAATTTGAGGGTGCACGTTATAAGTCGGGTTTAAAATGGAAGTTTTTAAAATGAAGATAACATTATCACACAGATGAATTAGATTTCTATATATATGAAAACATAGTTTATTCAAACCAAATGGGGGGCCTACTTCATAAACTTTCATTATTAGAAAAAATGAAAAGTTCGTAACATTCGTCTCCTGTTATATCTGCAGGTGCATCACATTGAATTATGTTTCTTCTTCACCATCACTGTTACTCAGATCCGAAAAACAATCATCTTACGTTTCATAAAGATTATTAGATATAAAAAAAATTTACATGGCGTTTCAATTATCTTTAGTTTCATCTCATTTCATAATTTTATTATCAACTCGCACAGAATTTCTAGACTGTACTGACATATTTGATTTACTTTCGTAAGTATTTTTTCTCCTTATAATGTCCACATGCTTTCTAACAACTTTTTCATGAAATTAAGCTTTTGTGTTCTAGAAATATATCGTTCTTGAAACACCTGGTGTATTACTCAGGATGATTGACCTAAAAAGATAAGAGTACATTGTAAACATGTACATTTTAGATTTCTTTGTAAGAAAAACTTACGCGCTATACGCCTAACATATTGATTGATTGATTGATTGAATATTAACGCGTCACACTGTTCAGCTACACGAGGGCTTTTGGTGACGGACCACGTAATTTTGAACCATGGTCAAGTGACGTGGACGACACCTGAGCTGGCACCCCCTCTCCTAACTACCACACCATACCAACGGGAGGACGTTTCAGCTCTCGACAGATTTAACGTGCATTGCTGCCCTACACGGAGGGTCTTTAGTGGTACTGGGCTCGAATTCATGACAAGGTAAGCCACGGTCCGATACCTATACCACTCGGCTACCGCGGCCACATACGCCTAACCTAAACCAAATAAATAAAAACTAATTTGCGCTTATAAACCTAAAAAAACAAATCAATAAATCAATAAAAAACTGAAATTATAGGTGCGTACTATATACGTAGGTGCGTATAATACGCTAGAATATAAGGTATAATTAATTTTTTTCTGAATGACGTGACGTCCATGTAGAAAAGAAACGCTATAACGATATTTAAGCCAAAAAATTACTCTTGAATAATTCCATAAACAGCAGCTTTAAAGGACGTTGAGAAAATATTTAGAAAAATTTAATAGTCGGATATATTTCATATTAGAATTAATTCACTGACGTGGCAGTATTAATTCATGAAATCTTTGTTTTTTCCCCCAAATTGGGGAATTATGTTACGTAAAAGGGAAAGTTCTGTAATTATTTTCACTTTATTTTAAAATATATATTCCAAAACATAATCTTAAGTATTTTTCCATTGTCTTTAGGACACCATTAAATTTTTATATTCGTTCTCACCGACCTCAACAAATAATAGTCAGATGGTGCAATATCAGGAGAATATACTGGCTGAGATAAAGTTTCCCAGCCCCACTCTACAATTTTTTGCGCCGTTTTTCTTCCCACGTGTTGCCGTGATTAAGAAATGCACCCTTTCTGTAGGCTAAAAATGGTCCAATTACGCTGATTTCTTTATTCGAAACTGCAAATTGCGAACACTAGTGGCTGTTTCTTTTTCTTTCAACAACTCTTAGTGCCCTATACGCTGTTTCACCAATAACACAACATAAACTTCTTCTGATGCAAACTAGCTTTTAATGCGGATGGTGGTATCTCTCTAAAGTAAATATATGCTATTTTTCTAACCACATGTTTATATATTATCCACTTTTCATTTCCAGACACCAAGTGGTTTCAAAATGATTCGTTTTTGTGACATATCGAAGTTCTGTAAATTATGTTTTTTTCGCTTAATTCGTACGGCCCCCAAACAGAGAGTTTGGACACAAAGCCAAGCCTTTTATTGTAATTCAAGACCGTAGTAGGATGAATTTCAAGCTCGAAGCCCACTTCTGTGGAAGTTATTGAGGAATTTGTCCTGATCATACTGCGCAGCACTTCGTCTATAGCATCTAACGGCCTTCCTGATATTTCATCTTTCAAAGAAAAATCACCAAAAAGAAATTTCGCAAAGTATCTTCGGCATGTTTGAGCTGTTACTACGTCATCTCCAAACACGTCACACAAGTTTCTTTTTTTCCCTATCGCGTCGTTCCCTTTTTGGAACTCAAAAAATGTCTTAAGTAGGCTTTTTCTTAAATCATATTAACTTTATAAATTTAAAAAAATAAATAAATAATAATAACTTACTTAAGTACGAAAAATTGTGTATAAATCATCAATGATATGCTAATCTAACAGTTTAAGAGTGCCCGGCACGTTCATAGGAGCCCAAGATAAATTACGTAACTTTATGTACATTTTCCTCAGAAACTACTTACTTCTCAGCGATAAAAAATTTACAGTTGATTATATGTACTATCAATAATACTTTAAAGAAGGGTTTTGTCCTTTTGTTAAAAATAAAATTAATTATGAATTTTTTTAAAAAATGTCCAATTTTTTCCCATAAAATTTAGACATTTTACTAGATGTATCCAATTCCCTCCATTAAAATGTATAAACATTTTAAGAGTTTGCTCACTGAAAATCGGAGGATTATATGATAACAGTTTTTGAGAAAAATGTACATAAAGGGAAAATTATTACATTTTGAGAAATCGGCTTTAAAGTAAAAATTTGTAATTTTTTGATCGATTTTTTTTTATTGCCCTCTGCTCACCCAAAAGTATCATCTCATTTTATTATTTTCATTATTTTTAACAATTTTGCTTTTCTTTACGATCTCTAGATGCTTTCGTTCGACTACAAGAATCCTACGTGCATCTAGTTTTTAGAAGCATGGCACACAGTTATAACTTGGTTCAGTATCAGAATGTCTTAAAAATTTTGCTACATGATTCATTTTGGATTGTGCAAAAGCCGTATTTACCCTTGATATTTTAAAGTTTTTCATTCCTCAAATGTAGATCTTGGAATCACTGACAATATTGTGCTATTAACTGATTCATTCGGGGTTTGAGTCTTTCCAGGTAAACATTTTCTTAATAACATATCATCCCCTAGATCTCTAAAAATTGGCTTCATTTAATTCATTATCGTATAAAAGCACGTGTGTATGCGTTTGTGATCATAGTGGTTTTCGTTACATTCATCTTCTGTCTTTTGAAACTTGCATTAACCATTTATCTTAGGGACACTATCCATGGTGAGGGATCTTGTTTGAAGACAGAAGACGGAAATAAACAGCCCAAACATATGTTTTAATGCAGTGTAGATCAATGATGATATTTTATAATATTACGATAATGTCTTTTAATTTTTTTATATTAAAATGTCGATGAGTCGGTTACGACCACTTAAATGTTTTCCATCACTTAATTTTTTCTCCCTGTTTCGTTTTTAAGATCCAAATGACGCGTACCTACATATACTTTTGGATAAGACCAATTCAGTCAAACTTCTCCACTTGAACATCATATGGATTCGCGCTCATCAGAAACTTATGCAAGGGGTAACTCAGGTGCTCCTAGCTGAGCTAATTTGATGCGCGTCAAGGAGTAGCTTTATTTAAAAAATTAAGAAAAATTCTTCTAATTATCGTTTTTCCTCATATCATATATCATTTTAAACAGAAATATCTGATCTTTTCAAAAATATAAAAAAGTAAAAATCGGTATTATTTTGAAAATTAATGTGCCGAACTTCCCTAAGCCGGTTTCAGTCAGATCTGTATTTTTGATAAGGTTCGACAACGCATAAAAGTACACGTGTTCAAAAACGCCAGATCTTTCCTTTATTTCTACCCAATACATGTGTCTAATGTAAATTAAATGAGAGAAATGAAATATTAACTATGGGGTAATTACATCAGAAGTGCATTTGCCTGTTGTTATATTAGTATTTAAAAAAACTTTAATTATATTAAAGATTCCCCAGTTCATTGATAAAATTATTATAACGATTCCATCTTAGCTATTTGGACTAGCAAGCTACTAGCATACTTAGCTAGCTACTGGATTTGAGTTGTATTTCTTTTTAATCAGATTAAACCTAAATTTCCTTACTATAACATATATTTTTGATTGATAAAATATTTTTAAGAAGTAAAAGAAGGAATGTGAAAAAAAAAGGAAGAACTTTTATAAATTAATTTTTCAATTCCTACTATTAGTTCACAATTTCTATGTACTTATTTATTTATCTTGGTGGAATTTTCAATCGTTAAATAAATACATTTTAAAGCGCTCAGTTGAGCTGAAATTTTATATACAGGATTATTTTACAATACAATAATATAATAATAATTAATAAAAATTAATTGATTAAATCTAATTATTTAAAGAATTACAAATACAACCACGTTGGCATCATTTTTGGCGACTTGTATCAAAACTGAAAAGGTGTTTTTTTTCTCACGTGTTAAAGTATTCATTTCAATTGAAATTTATATAAACGATTGTTTTGTTGACAATACGATACTTTAACGATAATTAATAAAAATTAATTAGCACTTAATGCTGTGATTCTGTCATATGTATATACATATTTATGTTAATATAATACTATTTAATAAAAAAGTAGATAAAATATAATTTTTCTTGGTTAATCTAAGTAGGAATTGACTTAAAATATTTTTTTTTTTATATTACTTGTTTCCTTTTGTTTTTAACAAATTTTTCTAAACTTTTCGGTTTCTTTCTGCGTTCAGTTATTCTTCAGTTTTTTTTCCAACAAAATTACTCGTACATTAAATAAAAGAAAGTTTCAACCAATGTTGTTGAATTTATTTTGGATGGAAAAAAAAAGCATTAAATTTCACACATTTCACCAAACATAGAACCAAAACATTTTTTACCCATATCATTTTTGAATCATAAAAGTGACCCTACATCCTAACAGTTTTCAACCATCGGAGAATGAAAAAGAACAAAAAATCAACAGTGGTAACCACTGCTGTCCTATATTCAACACACGTTCTACTTGAATCTCGATTTGAATTGCGATACTGCCTTTGCTAGATGCGTAATACGTGATACATAATTCGGTAACGGGCAGTAAAAGGGTGTCTAGAAGCGATAGCCTGTCCGAAACAGCTGTTCTAGGCCCTTCCCGGATATTTTTTTTTCTGTTTTGTCCAATGCATACCACCACTTTTTTTTTTAAACTTTTTTCGTTCTGTCCCTACTTTTTTAATCTCTTGTTGGCAAACATTTTTTTTTTTCAAATTTTTTGTTCATAAACTTTTTTTTTTCTGTTATGAATAACCGGGGGAAAAGATTATGTTATTTTATTTGTTGAATCCGTAGACTTTATGCTAAAATAATACGGAGTAAATGTTTGTATGTTTTTTCATGTTAACTTTTTTTTTTTTTTTTTATAAAATGGGAAAAATAAATAATATGACAAACATGAACACTGTGTTACATACTTGTGCGTTTTGTTAAAAAAAAATGGAGGGAAAAAAATGGGAAAAAAAAAACGTTTCCTCTGTCATTTATACGATACGAAAATATTTTTTCCTTATTCTTGTGTTATATATATGTCTTTAATTGCAGCCATTTTACCGATAAATCCCGTTTTGTACTTTAAAGTTAAAAAAAATCCCATTTGGATATTTTTATTTTATTTTTCCTTTAGATAATATTGTGTTTGTAGTTTACATTAAAAAAAATAACTAACTATAGTTTATTTACCAGTGGCAATTTTTATAGCATTTAAAGCTTCATTTATATTGTTGAAAATATAGAAAATATTGCCACTTTATTAATGTAAAATCCATGTAAAAGAGGGTTATTTTCCTTAATAATAATAAAAATAATTGTTAAAACTTATAACACATTTTTATTTTAAAAAAATCCAATTAAATTTTAAATTCTAGGGGGAACAAAAATATTAATCTGAGTTGAAATTCAAAAATTAGCTATAATATGCAATACAATGTTTCAATGTAAAACTGGCGTTTTGTTAATTCTTTTATGAAAAAAATAATTCATATGTATGTAATTAATGTACTTATTCAGTAGTCATTTATTTCTTATTTGATTTTGTGGAATTATGCTTAAACTATAATTTTCAATACAAGTTTTCAATGTGAACCTGACATTTTATTACTTTTTTTATGGTAAAAAAATTTATATATGAATAAATAATACATTACTTCAGCTGTTGTTTAATTTTTTTTTTTTATCTTTGTCTGAATTTAATTTTTTTTTTTTTTGAAAAAAATGTATTTAATTTTCATGGCCATTTTTGTCTATTTATGTTAACTGTATTTATATAAAGTTCCTTTTATCTGTAATATATACTACTGTTTTCAGTTATCTTCTAAGATGAATATTGTATAAATTTTTATTATTCTCCATTAATAATTGATATAACTAGTTTTAATGTTTAATTACAAGTATTAATATGATAGTATTCGTATTCCAAACAGCATATTAAAATTCTACAACTATGCAGTTTTTCCGCTCTTCGCATAATCATAATGCTTAATTTAGTTTTGAACCGAAATATTTATATTATGACCAATCGCCCAACATCTATAGTTGAACTAAACCTCATTTAAAATACCCTACGCCCATCAATCGTTCAACTACAACAATTACGATATATCATTCCACACCACCAAAATGCACTATTTACCATATGGTGTCCATAATAAACATTATAATCTTTGTCCCCATCGTTAGAAAATAACAAATCAAACACAACTATTAAGTACAGAACAATCAAACATCTGTAACCATTTAAGCCGAAACTCAGTTCTGAACATTACGAACTGCAAAGGGCATTAATTGGCCAATACGACATCATACCCAATTTACCAATATTTCTCTCTCACACTATTTCCATGCTTCACATTAGGCAAGCTTGACAAAGCTGGGTTTCGCTTTGATACTAAAATGAACGCCAACCCCGACTCTCTCTATCACTCAGCTGGCCAAACTTAATATCAGTGCTCTGCATACATGCATGTGTAAGGACTAATGTATGCCTGCAGTGAAGACACTATGTCCATTCTCTGAATAGAGCAGATAGGCAGTTACAATCAGAATCATTAGTCTATGTTCAGCATATCACTAGGCGGCATTGCTTATGCGATAGTAAAGTGTTTGCTTTGTTGAAAGAGTCATGGATATTGAATGGCATAACGGAATCTAAATCTTTGCTGGCTTTAGTAGGAAGTATCGATTTGTAAAGCCAGATAATATGTGATCTTCTTGTGTTATGATAACAATTAACATATTTGAGGTAGTTAAATGCATTGTTCTTTATTGGTTTTTGAATTGAAGTGGTGTATGCATTTTAAAATGTCCGCAAACACAACTCGGAATTACTTGAAATATTTATATTAATTATATATAAAGGCCTGTTATAAATGTTATTTTACTAATAAACATACTTCAAAAAAACAAATTGTACACATTTTTTTTAAGAAAATCTTTAGATAAAGCAAAATATATAGTTAAATGTTTTACATATTTTTTTTTAAATGTTGGAATTGTTTAGGACACTTAAAAAGTATGCGGCAATTTCAGAAAAAAATTATCAGTAATAAATGTTCAATACTTTGTAATGAAACTATTAATTAAAATTTATTTACAAAAAAAATATGTTTATATAAGATAAAGCAAACATACACACACACATACAGAGATAGAGAAAAATGTGAATGCACAGAAAATAAGTCAAAACATTTATTAAATTGAACTAATTTAAAAATTGAAATTCAGAATATGTCTTTTCAGCTTTTCCATGATTTTTATTCCAAACAATTAGCTGCCGCCTATGTATTTAAAGACGTGTGCTAATTATAAGGAAATTTTAGGAGAAAAAGAAAAACAATTTAAGTAAAATAACATTTTTTCTCCAGAAAGTGGTAAGTATTTGACAATTATAATAAAAAAATATTTTTTATAAAATTGATAAAAAAATTTTAAGTCAAAATAATCAGAAAGAAAGAAATATTTTTTCAATGATGAACTTTAATCTCGTTTCATTTTGTTGTAAAAGTCCATACAACAAATTTTGAAAAGTCTATATCCTCTCTCCAAGTATTGTATTGGTACTCTATTTAAGGAAGCATGTGCTATAAGATATACATATGTATGTATGAATATATATAAAGTTAAGTTTAACGTAGGATGAAAAAAATCCTGTTATATTAGTACTTAAATAAAATATGAGCTCTTTTTTGACATAAAGCCATATCCTAATTTAAACTTTAGCTTAATTTTCTTCATTATTTCTGAATATCAATTCTCATTTAAAAATTCAGTTTAATTTCAAACATTAACTTTATGTGCATTATTCTTCTTAACCCCTTAACTGCCGATTAAAAGTTGTATGCAATTTCCTCCCCAGAGCCGCCATTTTTCACTTAGCCGCTCGTATGCGGTATATCAGGGAAAAAGAAAAGGCTTAAATCAACAAATTTTTCTCTGAAATAAATAAACTCTTTGCAAACACTGTTGTGGTCATTTTATTGCATTACCTAAACATCGGAATAATTTCACTGATAACAGCGCAAAAAAAAAAAAAAAAAAAATTAAAAAATCGTATTTTTGAAAGACGTATATATACGTCCAAGGCACATACGGCAATGGTTAAACAAGAATAATTTATACGCCGGTGGCAGTTAAGAGTTAATGGTATTCATTTTTGCTTATATGTTCAAATAATTATTTTTCTCATGGTTACTTATGTCATTTGAAACGTGCTAATATGGTATTTATTTTTGCTTATATGTTCAAATAATTATTTTCTTCATGATTACTTACGTCATTTGAAAAGTGTTTTATTAGCTAAGTATTATTTCGATTATCTACCACATCTTTGTCAAAATTAAATGAGACATTAATTTTACTTATGCACATTTCCTAAATGTTTGTGTACAAAAAAAATATTGTAAAGATTTTGATATACACTTTTAAAACTATTACGTTAAAAATCGAAGGAATTTTTTTAAAGGAAAATGATGAATGGTTAGAAATTTAACTAAACAAAAAAAAATAGTTTTCATTTTTCATAACTTTTAATGCAGTACAAACATTGCTAAAACTTTTTCCTATTTTTAAGCTATTAATTATTTTATCTAAAACACTGCTACTTTTGAAGCTTTTACTTAAAAGTAAGCAGCTATCTAGGATAATGTCTTCACATGTTACCTTTAAAAAACAGAAACACTAGATATTTACTGTCTCATTTTTATTCAAAATTATAAAATATTTTTATGCAAATTATAAATATATTTTCTTTACTAATTTTAATCACGCTCTATAAATATATAATCTTTAATAATACTCTAAATTGCTTTAAATCTAATATAAAGTTTTAAACGTTTTAAATATAATTGTAACAAGGTATGTATATATATTTAGAAATCAAAGCAGGAATACCAAAAAATTAAAGATGGACGCTGCATTGTTGATAAATAAAGTAGACTAAGTCAATTGCTAGGTAGAAAAGTATAAGAGTGGGTAACTCATATAAATATATTGAAACCTGTTTAAACATTCAATCAATAAATTATATCACATACATTCTTACATTACGCTGTCACTAATATATCTCATTTGCATGCATTTATTCCTTTGGAAATACTGCATATATACCCCTTCAATAATCACCTTATTGAATACAACATATATAAACGTTCACATAAAACATTATTATAAGTAACACATGAGTTTCTTTTTATCTTTAGAGAAATTGCTGAATTTTCAAAATATAGCCTCACAACACTTTATAATGGCCAGCTGCATACTTACTAAAACTAAAATAACTCATTAATTATTACTAAAAACAAATTTCCATCTGCCGTTCCATCTTCACACCATAATAACTCAATTTCTAAAGAAACTGCACAATAACATACTTCTGCATTTTCTAACCTGATAATAATAACCTGAAACCAAAATTTTTCGTAAAGAATAAAAGTGAACATGTGTTAGTAAAGAATGAGTAATATCTCATAGCATTCAAAGCCATTTCATTATTAGCGCTTAGATTCCTTTTTTCCTTTTTGATACTCTTACCTCCTGTGAGTCTTAACAATCGATTAAGAGACGGATACTTCACTTTCAAAATCAACCAATTACGGTACGTGTTTAGGTTTACCGCATAAGCTAATGGGGATCGTAAAAGAGGCTCTCAACACACGATCCACAGTGCTGCAAATACCACAGGATAGAATCTAATTTCTTTTAGCCCTGATTAGCTGTCCCGTGTTATGCCGTTAATCATTTTTATGGCCTGAATTTGATGCCTTCGCTCTTGAATTCAGAGTGTTCCTGTGAAGTGAGGGAGGTATAAGTCACTAACAAGGGGTTGCTTTTATTCAGAAAACAGCTTATTTAAACGATCCGGGGACATCCCTATTATTGCGGTGCGGTGAGGAGAAATTTTAATGGATTTTTTTTTATATATAGATTGGATATTTACAGTGAGTAAAAATTAAATTTGATTTTGCTTTATGATTTTTATTAAATGCAATCCACAGACAATTACGTCGGGGGTTGATATGTGTTATGTATCTTCATTAAATATGTATACTTAAACTGTATGAGGAAATATATATAGCTTCAAAAATTAGTTTTTAAAGTATTCGAATACGTTCGGAACCGATATTTTAAAAAAGCACATAAACGGATAATTTTCATGATATTTAGTGTCACTTAGATTAGAATACATGTATAAAATTGTTTTAAGGATATTATGACAATAAAAAAAAGTATTTAAATGCAATATTTTGATAAAAAGAATAACGTATTATTAGAACATTCCCCTTTTATAAAATTACTTCTGTAATAATAATATTTTGTGTGTGTGTGTGTGTTTATATAAAGTATAAACTTCTCCAGAAGACTTGAACTTTGAATTTTGAAAAATTCACATTAATTTCAGAGTTACTATCAATTGAAATAATTATGAGTGTTTTTTTCTTAAAATTTCTCTCTTCTGTTATACTAAAACATTCATAAACCCACTTCTAAGTTATATATTTTAAATATTTTAGTTCAGGATCTCTGTACAGAGAGGTCCGAGCTATATACAGGCAAAACTTTATCATTAAAGAAGACTTTTCCATAAAAGGAGAATTGTTTGAAAATAGGTCATGCTATGTTCATTTTTTGTCAAAATATTGTATTTGAATTTTTTTTACTGTCATAATATTTTTAAAACAATTCTTTACACGTATTCTAATCTAAGTGGTACTAAATATCATACATATTATCCATTTATACGCTTTTGCAAAACCGTGGTTCCGAACGTAGTCGGATATCTTAAAATATATTTGCTGAAGAAATGATCACATATGGTGAATGCTTTTAAAAGATGATCATATTTACTGATATTTACTAGACATTTTCAATTAATTTCCCTGAGGTTTTGTTAGAATAATTTCTTTTTGAATAACCGTGAATAGTCACAAGGGGAATAATATATTTTAAGAATGCGGGTAAAAAATATCTACAAATTAATCTTTAAATTATGTAATATTCATGCTTTTTGTGAACACACATAAATCAAAAGTTGTTTTAATTGGATATTTGGATCCAATGTTTATTTTTCTTATTAATTATGAATAAATAACACACATAAGTAAAACATAGGTACACCTTATTAGTTTTTTTCTTGGTTTTGTGTCCTCGAAAGTCTAGTGGTCATGGTCAAGAGCTCATGACAGGCATGCTATATATTAGAGTTTTAGTGCCAATAAAGATCAGTAGCTTGCCTTGTCATGAGTTCGAGCACAGTACCACTAAAGACCCGCCGTGTAGGGCAGCGATGCATGTTAAATCTGTCTAGAGCTGAAACGTCCTCCCGTTGGTGTGGTAGTTTGGAGAGGGAGGTGCCAGCTAAGGTGTCGTCCACGTCACTTGACCATGATTCAAAATTTCGTGGTCCGTCGCCAAAAGCCCTCGTGTAGCTGAACAGTGCAAAGTTAATATTCAATCAATCAATCAAGCCACTAAAGATCAGCCATACAGATGGGATGAGCCACGTTAAATATATTGTGGCTCAAAGTAGTAGTAGTTTGGAGCGGGGGAATGTGTCAGTTCAGGCGCCGTCTTCATTACTTGGAGCGTGGTTTAAAATTACGAGGTCCATTGCGAATAGCCCTAGTGTTGATTTATACTGCGGCGTTAATTAACACTGACATTTGGTGATTTTATCAATATGAGATTATTTTTTTTAAATATTTTTTTTTTAGAAAAAAAAATCATTTTTTGAACACTATGATCAAATATTTAATGTTCTGAAAAAATATTTAGAATAATAAAAAAATTGATTAAATAATAGTGCTTTAAAGGTATATACACACAACAATCTGTGCACAGTGATCAATGTCTATACTCTCAATGTCTATTGTGAGTATAGACATTGATTTTCATATGCATATCCCAATTTTGCGGTTTTTGTAATTTTTAAATAAAATTTAAATGTACGTTTCTTGTCTCCCAAATGAAAAATGATTAATTTAATGGAATGTTCTTTAATGTCAATACACATTATTCAATTTTAGTCCCTTTGTCAAACCTTGATTCTACCGGAGACATTTCGAACGGAATAATTAATTGTAACACGTCTTAACAGAAAATTATAATTACCCATACAATAGAGGAAATGCTACAAATTCGCACTTCAGCTGATGTATCATTATCAACCATTAATAAACTGAACTCAGGGGCGAAAAATCCCATGAGGGTCAATGCCTATTGTGCCTATCTCAGTTTGTGTAAGCCTAGTCGCTGTGGTACATGTGCAGATATTTTAGTCAGGTTATGAACCTTTAACCCGCGTTTAAAATACATTAATTCCGAATATATTTCTATTGTACCTCCTAATGCTAAACATATTTAAACTTAATTATTTGAACTAAATAAAAACAAAGTTTTGACTAAAAAAATGTTACACCATGTACATACTTTGCTATTGGCATATTACTATCATTAACTGGTTTTAAATATAAGCACTATGGATGTTTCCGGCATAATGGTTAAATAAAGATATCTATTAAGTATTCATTTTACATATATCTTTAGAAACAAATTGAAAATGTAAAACTGATAATTATGATTCATAATTTTAAATATTAAATACATAAAATTTACTAAATATTTCTTTCCTCTCAAAGAAAAGCTAACGAACTTGTCCTGAAGAAAATAATATCGACACATGTGGCTCATTTTACATTTACTGATATGAAAGCTCAGAAAATATTTTTTTTAAAGGAAAACGTTTTAATGAATTAAAAACTTAAAAAAAAATAATAATTAAAATAGCTTATAAATTTTCTGTGTGGGCTGAAAATCGAGAAATTCAATGATTTACTGCCTTAGGGTATCCGACTACGTTCGGAACCGTGATTTTTCATAAGAGTATAAATAGATAATATTTTTGATATTTAGTGTCACTTAGATTAGAAAATGTATATAAAACTGTTCTAAGAATAGTATTACAATAAAAAATTATTTAAGTACAAAATTTCAGCTAAAAATTAACTTAGAATAAATTTTTTTACAAAATTTTCTCCTTTTGTGAAAAATGCTTCTTTTATAACACTATTTTGCCTGTACAAAGCTCAGAGCTCTGTACAGAGGCTCAACTAGAATTTTTGAAATATATAACTTAGAAGTGGGCTTATCCGTGTTTTACGACAACAGGGAGAAATTGTAAGAAAAAATAGCCGATAATTATTTCAAATAATTATAACTCTGAAAATAATAAGAATTTTTCAAAATTCATTGTTGAGCCTCTGTAGAGAGGTCTGAGCTTTATACAGGCAAACTATTATTAAAATAGAAGCATTTTTTACGAAAGAAAATCATTTTGAAAAAAGTTTATTTTAAGTTAGTTTTTAGCAGAAATGCCGTACTTAAATAACATTTTTTTGCCAAAATATCCTTAAAACAATTTTATACATGTGTCCTGATCTAAGTGACACTAAATAACATGAAAATTGTCCATTTATGCGCCTTTTTAAAATCACGGTTCCGAACGTAGTCGGAAGCCTTAATCAATTCAAAAAACAAATGATAAAAATGGTAAAATGTCACAGTAAAGTATAATTTTAATAAAATAATAAATTATCGTTAAAAAGTAAGACATTGTTAAAAAATATATTTAATGGTATGAAAGATAATTGTATCCCATTTTTATTCTTGTCTAAATTTCTACTTATTTCTTATTTATATCATACATGAGACTTGTGCTTCATATAAGAGTTTCTAAACAAAACTCAAAGGTGCAACAGCACATAGAGAGTCAAGGCCTGATATGCTTATTTCAGTTTTCGTGATCCTTGGCACTGTTGTTAATAAACAGACGTTCTGGTCAAGTGGGGAGACTGAAACATCCAGGGTTTAGTTCCCAAACGAGCTTGGTACTCAGTTATCGACCCACTGAAGGAATGAAAGGCCGATTCGACCTTGTCCAGCACGGGTTTGGACCCTGGACCTGCAGCATGGAAACACGCTATGCTACCAGTCAGCCACTAGGTTTCTTATAAGAGTTTCATCGAACAAAAAATTATTTTTATTATGCTTTGAAATAATAGAGATCAGCAGAGAGTATTTTTCTGAAATAATAATTTACTTAAAATGCAATATGTTTATATACTCATATCTTATTCATGATTTCATTGAAAAGTTTCAAGAAAAATCTAATTGTAATATAAACATGTAAAGTATTTTTATACTGTAAAATATTTGCTAAATGCATGATTTGCAATGCGGTTTTAATTAGTAAAAAAAACGGCGCTGCTGAGGATGATAAAATGAATTTTGCCTTTGAGTGGGAAAAGGGCTGGGATGAAGAAGACAGGGTGAACAATATATCTGTAGGAGTAGTTTCCTAAAATCCTATGTCATTTATATTTGTAAATATTGTTGTGTGTTTTAAATTAATAATAATAAATCGTAAATCTCTCTGGTTAATATCAATCATGTTTTCAATCACGACACGACAATTTAACAATATACATAAATATATTAATTTCCATTCGACAATGTTCCATTTATTTGCTTATATTTTAGTGTTCTTATTTAAATTTATATGACAGTTTTAAGACAGCAAAAAATAGAATAAAGAAGATTCATCTGACTTTTTGAAATTTTTCACTGAACAGATTCTCAAATTTCAAAACACAACGTATTATATAATTCAAACCCAATTCGCTTCTGTAAACATCATCCATCAATCCTTGACAACTTGTTTGCGAGAAAAAATTCAGTAATTCTTTCCGTTACTCTCAAATGTCTTCTCTTACAAATTGAAGATAAGTTCACGAAGTGAAACTTCACAACAGTTCTCTTAAACTTATCTTGAGTTTCAAAATAATCATTTAACAGATAAATACAATCAGTAAATATAATCCTTCTTCTTCTATTTGTGCAAGGTTTTTATATCCCATAAGATATTTAAAACACACATTGACCACAAATAGGAAATTTGAAGAATTTTCATAGATACATGTAGCCTTAAAAATATTGATGTAGACAGTAGATAGGAAATAATATCCCTCTTGGAAATTTTTGAATAAGCCTTTAAATAATATGTTCTTAGCATTATTCTTGAACATTTAAATAGAAATCGCGACTAAAAGAACTTTGTTTTTGTTTTAGAGATAACCAAGAATACTCATATAAAGTGGTCAATTTTAGGTGGATATTGTGCTATATAACTCACACCTTACAAAGAAATATAATGCAAACATTAATGTATGGAAGTTTCCTTTGATTAACACTAGAACGTACTAAGTTTCAATAACCCTTAAGGTATCAAACTACGTTCGGAACCGTGATTTTGCAAAAGTGTATAAATGGATAACATTTATGATATTTAGTGTCACTTAGATTAGAATACATGTATAAAATTGTTTTAAGGCCATTTTGATACAAAAAATTTATTTAAATACAATATTTCGGGAAAAAATAAACTTAGAATAACTTTTTTCAAAATGTTTTCCTTTTGTGAAAAATGCTTCTATTAAAATAATATTTTGCCTGTATTCAGCTCAGACCTCTGTACAGAGGCTTAAATAGAATTTTTGAAACGCATAACTTAGAAGTCAGTTTATCCATGTTTTACGAAAACAGAAGGGATAAATTTTAAGAAAATACGCCGATAATTATTTCAAGCGGTTGTAACTCTGAATATAATGTGAATTTTTAAAAAATCATAGAAAAATCAAAAATTATAGTGAGATACCTTAAACGTAAACCGCTGTCATTTCGACACTGCGATATAAAATATATAAAGTAATTGTTGTAACTAAATAACTGTAGGGCTACTGCTCAGTAGAGTCTAGTTTTAAGACTTTTTAATATTATTGTTGTACAACAGCTTTGTCCCAAATATGCCAAGAACATTACTATTATGCGGTATCTACTCCGTGTCATCCCTAGCGACATATATATCAAGCTTTACTGAAATATTATCAATTTAATCTGCACTTTCTTCAGATTTTTCGCAGTCACTTTCCCTCAATCTTATGTTTTCATCAAAATCTAAATTAGAACAAGACAGCTCACCACCATTTGATTCATTCTCAGAAATCTCTCGCAATAAATTAACAATTTCATTAGGGCTTAGACCATTTCTACGAGCCAGCGTTTCAGGGTGTGTACTCTGTACTAAGTTCGAAAATCGAATGAATTTTTTTCTTAAGAGCAAATAACCATATGATATGTAACGAAACACTTAGGCACTATAATTTTAAAAAAAAATAGATTCGTTTCCACAGTGAACCCTAAAACACTGTATTCAAAGTCAAATAAATGCTTTATAGTTCTTTGTGAAGTTTATTTTACTAATAGTAATGATGAACGACACCTATTTATGATGAAAAACTGCCTTGATGTCCAAATGACACCAACTAACCTTGTAGACACACACACACAGACAAATTTAATTGTAAAATTTATACTAATTAACCTATAACCACTTTTTTTACTGTTTAATTACCATGGAAAATAATTAAAAATCACGAAACATTTTCAAATTCCCGACAAAAATAAAGAAAGGAGAATAAACTGAACAGACTTTGGTGTTAAATTGACTTCAATAGACGTTTTAGTATTAATAAATATTTATATCGCAGAAGTGAAAAATTAATTAGTATCAGGCAAAAACGGTTAACCCGCGATAACTCGCGCGGGGTGTTGTGTACACCCCAGCAACAAGAAAATCCTCCCAGGATTCTAAAAAGAATGCGCAGAACCATGATTTTTTCTGTAGCTGCACATTTTAGGTCATTGAACTTTCAGGCTTGATGCAATTCGTCTTTCTCGAACGATTGGAATGTAATGACCTTCAAAAGTTTATCTGGGGGCTGAGAACTCCCGTGAGAAGTTGAGCATTTGTATACAGTATTCTCTGAATGTTTGGAAAATGATTAAAATATTATTTTTCTACTTTCTACTATCATTATCTCATCAATGATAAAGTATATTTATTACTGGTTTATACGTTTTATATACCGGTTTATGAAAAAATATAAAATTATGTGTGTTAAAATGAAAATTTTGTATGTTTAGTTTAAATTAATGTTAGTCTCATTTGTATGCAATAACTTTAATAATTTTATTTGTATAATACAAAAAACATCTTGTACTTTATAAATATGTATCATAACGACTTAATTTAATTTTCATAATTAAATACACGTGTTAAGAAAAAGTTTGGGGTGTTCTCTACACCCCGCGAGTGACCACGGGTTAATAGGTGAGTTAATTATTTTATAGGAAAGCAAAATGTTTTGATAATTCTTCTTAAATAAGATGATCGATGAGAGATAAGATTTAGATTTAAAAAGAAACATTTTAATTGCACACAATCATTTTACTATTTGATTCTTATTTTAATATTCCTCTATTAAAACTCTGTTTTAATGCAATAAAGACCGTCTTTATAACACGCCTGAAAACTATTAAAATAATTATGTCAGGAAACTTGGCATATTAAGCTTTTTTAGATAACTATTTTTTTTTTATTTAAAAAAAGAATTACAAGCAAGTGACATAATTTTTCTAAAGTCAATTCATAATTAGAACAACAAAAAAAACTTTTTTATTTTAATTGTATTTATTAAATAATTACAATTAATATAAATATGAATATTTATATCAAATAATCAAGATATTCAGTGGTAAAATAAAACACAATTGTCCTTGCAATTTTCCATTTTTCTTTCTATTTAGGGTGTTGGACAATTATTTTTGTTTGTTACTATCTGTTCATTCAATAAATGTAATTATTCCAACAAAATAGCATGTATAAAAAAGAAATAACATTTTCAGAAATTAGGCCATCTCAGGTGGGATTCGAACCCACGTTCTTTGGATTAGAGGTCCAATGCGCTATTACTGCGCTACAGGAACACAACGAGCGATTTTCCTTCCTATTTATGGTATTGAACTGTTATTTGTTTTTTTCAACTATTTATTCAAAAATTTAAAAAAAAATTAATGAATTAATATTCGAAAAAATGTATTAATATCAAGTGTCATCCACTACAAGTTTAAAACAATGCATTTGGACTTGAGTGGATGAATAAAAATCTGGAAGAAAAACACATTGCATTATTACATGCGCCTAGAAAACCAAATAAACAAGTGCGAATCTTACGAACTATTCGGAACTTCGCATTCTGACACAAAAATTAAAGAACTTTTTTCCCCTTGTCCAATTAATATTAAATTCAAAACTTCCTAAAATTAAGAAATTAAACTCACTCACGAAGTACATTTAAAATTTAACATTTTTTTACTAGGATGTATGTTTCTGAGTGAGTAAGTGACAATTATATAAACATCCCATTATAAAGCTCATCAAGTGCTATTGGTTATGGATCTTGTAGTTTCGAACGATGGTCTAGTGACGAGAAAAACACTTGAGTAGTCACTGTCCTCTTCTAACTTTCACACCAAGAACATTTGAACCTCGACAAACTTAACATGAATCAACAGTCTCTACTAGGTGTGTCTTTAGTGGCACCAGGACTTCAACCCGTAAACTTGACCACTAGACTACGTGGCCTCACACTTTTCGAGATAAACGTATTCGTATATAAGCCAACCCCGCTTTAAAAATGGGCAAAATTAAGGGCTTATACATGGAAATAAACTTGCACACGCGCATATATGTATATACATATATGCAATTGAATTTTGTGTACATTATAAACATTAAACCTGCAAGAACTTTAAAAAAAAAAAAAAACTTAAATATAGTCGACTTTTAAACCTTATTAAAAAAACGTTGTGTTACATGTAACTTATTTTCTAAAGAAAAGGCGATTGTTGTTAAATATAGTCGTTTTCTTAAAATAGTTATATTTTATTAAAAAAGTAAAAGCAATTATTGTACATAAATTTATGTTTATAAATATTCTTAATAAATTATAAATTTAATTTTATTAATTTTTTCTTAAAAAAATAATTACAGTCAATGCTATTAAACATAATGATTGTAATTTAATTTTTTTTTAGCTCTAAAAATATTAAGTACGAAGCTTAAGATTATATCTTTAAATGAAAAAAAAAAATGTTTATTAGAATTGAAAAGTTTTCCCTGCAAAAATATCTTTATCACTTCTTAAAAATGGCAAATTATGCTTTGAAGCACCGAACACGACTTTTAAATTGATTTGCCTTTTACCTCAAATACATTTTTAAAATGTTATCTAATATTCAAGTATAATTTAAATCTATGTAGCAGACTGATAAGACATAGTTCCTTTACAATCTTTAGATAATTTCATCGTCTTTCAAAGAGGAACTAATCTCCATGCACTCTTTATTTGGCAGAGATCCAAACATTTGTAAAGAATAATTGAGATTTCGTTTAAAAACGCAATTTCATTCGATTTATTTATTCAAGATTTTCATAGCTCGGTCTCAAACTTTCAATGTAGTTGTAATGGATGCGGTTGATTCGGCTGCTCCAATAAAATTATAGAGATCTAATAGAACCAAAAATGAAAACTTTTGTCTGGAAATTGAGTTTATTTTATTAATTAATAGGATCATCGGAAATGTACTCAATCTAATGTATCCCAAATTTAATTAAGTAAACTAAGTCTAAAATAATTAATTTTCAATTACTTAAACAAATTTGTTTACTTAAGAAGAAAAATAAAGGCTATTAGACAGTGCAATTGGTTAGAACTATTTGCCTCCCTCATGTAGCTTAAAAAATTCTTTAAAATAGAAAATTAATTAATTAAGAATATTATGCAGCGCTTCTCTTGATGCTTTATCCAAGGAAATAAATCCAAGAAATAATTTAAATGCGATAAAAGTAATGATAAAAAACTTAATTCCAGCTTTTAATTTCCTTATTTTTTCAATCAAATTAAAATTACTACAAATGAAATTTATGGCGATTAATAAAATAAAGGAGCAAAAACTATGTGCATTAAAGCTTTGTATTGTTATTAAAGATTACGTTTTATGCACTCCACAATTTATATTTTATTTATTTATAAAAATAAAAGCAATCATACTTTAAAATCAAAACTAATTTTTCTTTTTGACCTTACAAGTCTTATAATTATGTTATTGAGTGCTACATTAGTTAGTACTGTTATACGTTTGTAAAATACGTAATATTTTTTTAATAGCATTTCATACATGTGGTTGAATAACTGATTTATAAATCTTAAAGTCATGCATTCCATTCTGATTTTCAGGTAGTATATATGTATGTGACTTGTAGCAGAAAAACGCCTTCATCAATATGTATAAATAAATTCAATACGAATGTCAAATTCTTCTAGAGCC
>BMAV01005644.1:1094808-1140668 GCA_019973955.1 Trichonephila inaurata madagascariensis | reverse complement strand
ATTTTATTTAAGAGTTTGCCTTTACTTCATAAACTATTTGGATAGTATTTAACTGGCTAAAAAAGCCACAGCGAAAAGAAATTTAATTTAATATAGTATGTTATTTAGTTTATCGCCTATTATATGAATTTTATAGCAAATGTTGCAAGTATTTTTAACTCTTCCTTACAATTAAATTAATAAATGCTATTCTGATATCCGCGTTAAAATTATTTGACATAATTATTTAAACTTATGCACGCGTTTATTTTTTTTTAATTAATATTGTTCACCATCAAACAGTTATTCCAATCATTTATTTTGATATGATCTATTCGAACTTAGATCTTATATAATATTGCTATGGTATATTTTCTAAATTTTTTTCAGTAAATATATTTTAATTCAATCAATGTTAAAACAAGAGTAAAAATGGTGGTTACAATTAATCATTTGTGGTTTATTTTTTTGTTTATGTTTGGTTCAAAAATAGAAATAACAGATAAATATTACTTAAATATCAACTTTGCATATATATATTCTTACACATTGTTTTCATAATTTAAACAAGTGTATCATTTTATTCATTTACTGCTATTTATCTAAATTACGAACATTTTGTAATGTGTGGCTTTGTGTACTATAAGTTTAATAGTAATATCTGTATTGAAAATATTTAAATAAATCCCCATAATGCATGTATTAACAAAAGAAACCGGTTTATGACAGATATTTATCTAAGAAAACACGTTTCAAAAAATAAATTTCATTCATTTATTTTAAAGATACAAAACATTATTTTTCTTACGTTAACTTTCCAGTAATTTACTAACCAAAAATACTTACTGAGTAATATACTATTATAATATTTGTATTGTATCTCAAATACTAGTAAGTGAACAAAATTATTACATACGCGTTGTCTTTTGCGAAACTATTAGCAAATAAACTTCTAATCAGCTAATGAATCACCATTTTTAATTTTTTCAGAAGTTTTAGTTTCAAAAATCCTTATTTTGTGAACTTACCTAAATAGTTCTCTTATTTATTAAAATAATCTTAGTCCTATAAACTAAGTTTATTTTACATTTAAAGTTATATGCTTGGCATGTGTGGGACACAAAAACTAATAATGAAATATGAATATATTCATTAATGCTTTACACAGAAAAAACTAAAATGAATGATGTAATCATCACTTCTGAAACATTCCTAATTAATTTAAACAGTACTCACAAATTAATTATGCTTCAATGAATATAAAACAAAAACATAAAAAAACGTAACTTTTAAGAACGCTATAGCTAGATGATCTCAAAATCAGTGTTCGTAATCCCAATTGTGTTCCATGGAATAGGTTTAATTCATGTATGTTTATGGAACAAAAGAACATATTATTTTCATACTCTTACTCATTTTTTTGAAAAGTAAAAGTAGTTTCTGTTACTTTTCTTTAGCCACGAAAATGGAAAATCAATTTCAAACTCCTGAGAGAAAGTTGCGTTTGGGAATTAAAAATACATAAGAAAAATTTCAATTGAATAGTTTTCGTTTTATATTCGATCATTGTTTTTATTCTAGGGAATGTCAGTAGAATTTGAATTATAACGGTGCTGTGTTGCTCAGATATTTAATAACTGCTTTAGCCTCTACCAGAGATTTCGATAAATGGTTGCTAATCTTACAGAACTAGAGTTCTAGAGTGAATTTAAAAGGATTCGTTTTTATCCTAATAGTTTGTCATGCTAAAGCATAAATTTGATGTTGTCCGAATTAAATTAATTGAGAATAGAACAGAGCAATATTTCGATCAATTTTGATTATTTTACTTTCAGTGTAACATTTTATATGGAGTAAGTATAAAAAAATAATTTTATTCAACAAATATATATATATATATATATATAATACTTAAGAAATACTTTTTATTGTTATTACCTTTTGTCAATATTTGTTTTTAAAATTATTTACATTAAGACATAATATGTGTCTTATAAACTTTTATGAACGAGTCGTTGTTAAGAATTATATTATTAAATCATATGTTTCGCATACATACATGTTTTTGGGTTCTACTCCTGCCCAAGTCGATGGATTTGCATGATGCAGAAAATCGACAACGTCTTTGTCTTATGATTATGTATCGTGTAAAAGATGCCTAGATTGCCTGCTTAGCTTAGGTGCTTTCGGCAATAGTACGATTTCGGTTAATCAATACTCAAGTGCCTTTATCTGAGGAGGAATTTGGGCGCAAAAACTACATTGTGGCATTTGGTATCCACATATATCTTGATAAAATAAAAAAAGCGATTCAAACTTCGTTGGGTCTGCAATTCTAATATCCAATCCACAGCTCTATTTGAAAGGGAAAAAAATGTTTGGTATACAAACACAAAAAAATGTTCGACACACAGATTCCCTTTCTCTTTTTACAAATAGAAGTTCTTTTTCTACGCTCATTAAGTTTTAAACATGGCTAAGATCACGCACTTCGTAATTTTGAGCTAATGTCAAGTGATGGGACTGAGTGAGTGAGTTAGTGAATATTTATGACACACAATACAGCTACTTGAGAGCTTTAAATTTTGGATTTGGAATTCATAATTTTGAACCATGATCAGATGACGACACCTGATGTGCACAGCCCCCTTTCTAACTTTTACACCATACCAACGGAAGGACGTTTAAAACTCAACAGATTTAACGTGCATCAACCCCCTTCCCTCCTCAATATGGTGAGTCTTCAGCGGTACGAGGTTTGATCTCATGACATGCCGGTCAAGAGTCCGTTACCTTGACCAAGAGGCTACCACAACCACCAACTGACGGGGACGACATCTCAGCTAGCACCTTCTTCCTCTTAAGGTATCCGACTATGTTTGGAACCGTGATTCTTCTAAAGCGTATAAATGGATAACATGTATGATATTTAGTGTCACTTAGATTTAAAAATGTATATAAAATTGTTTTAAGTATAGTATTACAATAAAAAATTATTTAAGTACAATATTTTGACAAAAAAGGAACATAGAATGACCCATTTTCAAAACAATCTCGTTTTATGAAAAATGCCTCTATTATTATAATATTTTGTCTGCATATAGTTCAGACCTCTGTCTAGAATTTTTGAAATATATAACTTAGAAGTGGGTTTATCCATGTTTTATGACAACGGAGGGGAGAAATTCTAAGAAAAAAAACTCCGATAATTATTTTAATGGGTTGTAACTCTGAAAATAATACGAACTTTTCAAAAGTCATAGTTGAGCCTCTGTACAAAGATCTGAGCTATATACATGCAAAATATTTTTGTAATAGAAGCACTTTTTAAAAAATGAGAACATTTTGAAAAAAGATTATTCTAAGTTAATTTTTTGCCGAAATATTGTATTTAAATGATTTATTTTTTTTATATTTCCTTAAAACAATTTTATGCATGTATTCTAATCTAAATGACACTAAATATCATTAAAATTATCCTATTATGCGCTTTTTTAAAATCACGATTCCGAACGTAGTCGGATACCTTAACTAGCATACCACGCTAACAGAAGGGCTTTGGGACTTGACAGATTCAACATACATCAGTAGCTCTACACAGCGGATATGCACTGGCACCAGGGCCCAATCACATCACATGATTGTCACTTGCTTGTCAACGTGACCACTAGGATTCTATAACCAACAATAAACAGCAAAAAGAGAAACAACGAACTGTAAGAGCTCGTTTTTTTTTTTAAAAGATACTCGCATCATAAAAACTAATCATGAATCATATTTTAAGCTTAAATATCAGCACTTTGATCAGCATTTACATCATGGGACTGCTTACACCACTGTGAAATATTGGGACAAGGCTTTTGCTCCACATTTAAAATTACTTTCTGCTCTGCTAGTGTAAAAGTTTCCACTCTTATGAATGACAATAGACTTCTATGAACTAAATTCATTGACAATTTTTCTTTCAGGATCAATGTATAGAAAAGAGGCACTTTTCAAGGGAATTTTCAGAGCTTGCTCAAGTCCTCTACCGAGAATGAGATGGAACAAGGACACCCATGTTCGTGGATGTTGCTTCCCATAACAGTCTTCAAAATAGAAAGGACAAACTTCAAAAGTCAATGTAATCAATTCATACCAGAATACGAGCAGATGCAGTGTTTTATTAAAACCTATTTATAAAAAAAATTTATACAGTAATTATATGGTTTATTTATTTATTTTTTGTCAAGTAGAGCATTTTACGAAAAAAATATTGTTTTCTTTTGAATTATATTTGATTTAAAAATAATGTATAACTCAATAAATAACTTTTTGAAGCACAATTATTTCAAATTTAATATGAACTGAAGTGAATCCAATGTAATTAAATATTTTATATTTATCTAAATATATTTTAATTTTAATGAATTTCACATAAAATACCAGGCAACAGATTTTGCTGTTTATTCGCTATAAGTTTATCTGCTATATGTGTGAATTACTCCCAGTGGCTGAGTAATTAGTGCATCACGCTTCCACACTACATGCCCGAGGTTCAAACCCCAGACTGACAAGTTCTATTTAGCCTTTCATCCCTTCAGTGGGTCGATAAATGAATACCAAGCTTTCTTGGGAACTTAACACTGTGGGTTTAGCTTCAGACTGACAATATTACCGGAACATCTGTTCATGTATATCAGGGCGTACGGTCACGTATACTGATTTGGGCATAGTAGGCCTCATGAGCTGTTGTGCCACTGAGTTAAGTTATGTGTTAATTGAATCATGGAATAAAGTTCGGTAGGCTAAAACCTTGTTCTTATTAAAATTATAGTGTTTGTTGAAATTATATTTTTCACTGATCCATATTCAATGCTATTTATTACTGATTCTTCTGTAAAATTTTTTTTCATAAATTCATTACACTAGCTTATATCCCGATTGCAAACATACAGTCTGCTGATTCGATTTAGGTTAGAATCCATAGTCATCATATTCCTATGTAATGTCTTCTTTCTTTTTAAATTGAACTTTAGAAACCGATTATTATCATTATTCTTACTTTTGTATTTACTTTTTAATAATTTTACACAAGCCAAAGAAATGTGAAAAATGTTCAGGCATTTATTCATTTTACATTATTTACATCAATACAAATGCAATTTTTGTTACATTCTAATGTTAAATCTGACTCTTTTCTCATAAAACAATTAATCAAACTTTATTTTTCTAGTAACTTTTTGGTAAGGCGCGTTTCTTAAACAAAATAAAAACTATGTAATAATTCTAAGCCGGAATACATAAATCATTTTTTAGATCTTTAAACAACAATTTTATGTGTATATTTGCATCATAAATCTTACACCAGAATGCTTGTATCTTGCTGAATTACATTTCAGAAATTCGTAATAAAAATATCATTCTGTAAGTATTTACTTATCTAATCTTTTAAAACATTTATGTACCACAGAGAAATGTTTTGTTTTATCTAAAGAAATAAAGCGTTTAAGTTATCAAAAGAAGAAAATCTACTTCAGAATGTTACATTTGTAATTATATGAATTGCATTCTCTTTTCCCTGGAGTGCTCTTGTTGTTTTCTCAGCCATATTTATCAAGAAACTTCTTTCTAACTAAGGTTCAAGAAATAAATAAGGAATAATGTTGTTAAGAAAATAATAAATTTTTGAACAACTTCAAGGATAATCATAAAATTTGGAAAGTAAAACTTATTTTTGATGACCATTGTGTTAAGAACAAGGATTTTAATCGATGTAAATAAAATTATTGTAATTAGAATAGATGGCAGTAATAAAAAGACTGCTAATAAATACAGGTTTGCATCATAACTGTTTAAATATATAACACAAATATATTTTGATTGTAATATTTGTAATAATATTCCTGAATTTTATTACAAAATAATAAATCAGGAATTTAGCTCTACACAAAGTTAATTTTTTTAAACCAGTTTTGATAACAAAAAATAAAATTAAAAAAAAATACTAAGAATCTTAACTTATCTCGTGTGAGAAATATTTGTTATGATTGTTTATAGCTAAATCATATAGTCGCAGAAATAAAAATATATATATATATAATGCGACATATATAAACATGGATATATTCTTACAAATTAATGTCTAAAAATGTACCTTTCTAACTGATTTATAACTCTATAATTTCCAGTCTTTTAATCTACTTTGTATAGTTTCAATAATAAAAACAATATACGTGACAATGTTACTTATAATAATTCGTTTTTATCCCAAAAATTTCTCCAATTTGAAACAAATACAATATTTTACAAACTACCCAAAGTTCTTAATAACTGAATACTGAATAAAAGGTAATATGCTACTATTTAAAAAAGTTTACGTAAAAAGTCTTAGCAAAGCATTAACTGCAAATAAAATATAATCAATTCTTAAAAGCTATACTTTTAAGAGCAACAAAAAAAAAGTGAATGAATATTACATTCATAGAAATAATTATATATTTTGTGTTGAATCACTTTGATGTCAAAGCTATATGACTAAATTTTTACTTAATTCCTACTTCAGATACTTCAAAGTGCTCTTTATTGCATATTTCTGTTAAATTCACAAATTTTTGGATTAACACTTTACCGAAATATTAGAATTGGTTATGTTATCGATAACATTCAATATAATTTAAGGATTTTATTTGGAAATTAATGTTAAACTGAGTTACATTTACTTTTTATTATTAAATACGTCATTTACTACAATAGTTTTCAATCCCATCTAAACGTTGAAAATATTTGATTTGCTCGGTTAAAAACTTATCCATCTGCTTTTTAAATAATACTTTAAGAAAGGCGTAATTTTTTGGATCGTGTATTATTAGCAGACTCTTTTTGAAATAGAAACATAATATTAGTGAACTATTCTTAAGGCGTAAGAAAGAAGAAGGCATAAGGAAACCGCCTGAAGGTAAGCGTTTTTAAAATAATACTTTATGCTATCTAGCAGAGAAATTGAAATGAAAAGTTTGTATTATAAATATAACATATCCGGTTTTATGTATATATTCAGAATATATAAAGTTATTTTGCATATTAATTCCTTATATTTACTAGGAATCTTTATATTATTTAATATTTTTCAGTTTTTAATGTTCAAAACCTGAAATTAAATGTACAAAAAACGTAGGTTAAATTGATTTTTTCTTAAAAAAAATGAATGTACGATAATTTTTGAAAAATGTTTTAAAACAAAATATAGATTATCAGATTTTATATTGGAAATATTTTAAAACCATGAAATGTGATTGTTAATAAACCCAAATGAGTGTTATAAAAGAATGTAAAGTTTAAACTTTGTTATTGAATAAAATATAAAATAAATATATAAGATCAGTAATGTTTTTCTAAAGGTCAAATTAAAGTCTTATCTCTTAAATTAAAAATAAAGTGTGATTGTGAAATTTATTGAACTTTTATATTTAATAATGGACTTCAGGTTGTTCAGTATACATTGGATTGGCATATTGGCATTTATTAATGTAGTTTCAAAATAATTTCATACAATTATATTGCCTTCTTATTGCATTGCGATTACAATTCTTTTTGATTAAGGTTAATGTTTTTAATAAGGCCGTCATTGTTATTCAGAAATAATTATAAAAAAGAAAAGAAAAATTTGATCCAGCCAGAGGATATAATAGTTCCAGCTCTTGAAAAGCACTCTTATTGTTTTAGTGAATTTTCTTGAGCAAAATAACAATGAGTGTCAATTTATATAGACAGTATGAAAATAAAGAATGTTCTACCTCTGTATTTTTTACCAATATTACATAAAACATTATAATTCTTGCATTGAGCGCAGAAGCAAAGATGTTGAGAAATTTAATAATATTTAATATGTCAATGATCGCCAACGATGCTGGATCAATTTGGGAAAGTAGTTTGTAAGAAAATAACATTATCTGCACAGAATAAAAACTTACACTTATACTTAGAAAAATAAAGAGCATTTTATTACATTAACAAAAGAAATAATTCTACATCACTGTCCCCAATTAGCTCATGAGCATTACTTTTCAGTTATGAAGAAATATTCCTGTTTTGTTTTGCTTGTCATATATAATCTATTTCTGATAGTATAAAGTCAAATACACACACACACACGCACGCGCACACAATATATATATATATATAATTAAAAATGATTATTAGGTATACATATATCGTTAAATTTATGTGCAATGTACGAACCGTATTTTTATTTCATCAGAAACAAATGTTAAATGTCTTTTGTTCTATTGCTTTGGTAAAGCGTATACCCATCCATTTCTTGATTGTTGATAGTTAGCAATGTTTATTTTATGTCATCGTAGAGCTATGGCTCAAAGAATTCATAATTACACATAAATTTATCACCTTGTCTCATATAAAACTACATTGAAATATGAATAGTTCCATTTCCATCCAGAGCCTTTAATTTCATAAACTTACATTCGCAATAATGTTAGTTCAATTCTCCGTATGATTTGGAAATAAGTTAATAAGTACTTATCTAATCTCAGATAGCTACAATAAGATTAAGATGAGTAAATAATACTTTGTCTGACCTGTAATTAGTTATAGTGATATCCGTAATGTCACATTCATATTATGTTATAGTACTTTTCCACAGAATTAATTAATATTAACAGTTTAGTTGCATGGTGAAAGTGTACTAATAGTTAATGCGATATGCTTTCGTATATTTATAAACTTTTCCGTCTGATTGTTAGTTACCAGATTGCATACAGTATAAATGATACATACATTAATTCAACTATAAACAGTAGTGAATTATTTTATTTGGTAAACATTATGTGTCCTTATACACACACTTTTAATGCAAATATTTATAGCCTTACATATTCGTTCTTAAGGCTGAGGAATTAATATTTTACTACTGACGCTCTTATTTTTTATCTGCACTGTATGGCTATATTTCTATTTATTGCTTTCTTTTTTTTTAGAATAATGGTAATTTACATTATCTATATCCATATCTTTATCTATATAAATATATATAAAATCAGAAATAATAATACTAGTCAGTAGAGTGAAAACCCATTTTACTGATAACAAAAAAACCCAACTTTTTTTAAACAAGGTTGTAACAAAATATTTACTGTATTACTTTCTGGAATCGTCTACATATAATTTACAATAGAAGCATATCAAGAAAAAATTAGATAAAAGTTTAAAAACACCTTAATGTGAAGAATATTCTTTAATTACACTATGAGATTTAAAATATATATATATATATATATATATATATATATATATATATATATATATATTTGCAGCAAATATTTCATTTGTAACATAAAGCAATGAGGTAAGGAAGATTAAGTTTTGTGTATGATTAATATTTCTGCAATAGAGACTTGCTGTTACAATGACTAAGTTGAGAAACCTAGACACATATTAGATTTTTAAATAAAAAAGACTTATAATACATTATCAAGACTGCATTTCTTCATATCAGTCATCGAATGTAAAAATACTGACATGGAAAATTCCACGCATCAATTCTTACCTTATCAGCTTAAGTTATTTTTTTCTTGTTTCCTTCTCACTGAAATTAAGAATGTATGTATTTCATGTGGGAAATCGATTGTCTGAAAAAGAAGAATACTTGAATTAAACACTATATTTTTCCGATTCCTGGAAGGTATTTGATTCGTAAAATTCGTTAAGTTAGAATATGAGTATGCAAATCTTCAAATATAAAACTTTTTATTTCGCAAAAAGTGCGCGATAGAGGATTATAAATCATATTTCTGGAATCTACCTAAGTTAAAATTTGATTCATTAATGTTTGCACGTTTTTGATTAAGCTATATTTTACAAAATTTAAAGAAACTTATGTCTTGGGAAAAATCACTGTTTTTTTAATCCAAATTTTCTTTAAAATAATAATAATGACACATATATATCTGTCCAACAATTTTGATTCAATGATATTACAGTTATGATAACGAAGAGGTAAAAAAAATGGAAGTTGAATAAAATTATGACAGTATGAAAATGTATATGTAAAATTATGAAATTATTGACATTTTACAATATTTTTGCGGAATCGCTTTACGTGAATTACTATTTCTAAAAGAGCAATATGACTCTTAACAGAGAAAAATTGATATTGTCCTTAAAAAAATGTTCACTATAAATATATTGATTATATATATATATATATATATTCCTATTATGTCAAAAGTTTCTGCTGTACGGGGAAGGTTGGATCCATAAAGCATTGATAACCCTAATTCGATGGCCTGATTTAACGACAGCTTTAGAAATCATAATAGGTCTCCAGTTTAGTCCAAAGACTTTTTTGTATCTACATTTGTTGTGTCTGGTGAATTCCAATTTCTTCCTGCTTTAGCACTGTAGGTTTTAGTATTCCTTCCCTTTTATTTTATATTACTATATATATATATATATATATATATATATATATTATTTCTGCAACTAATTTGACTGAAAAAATTGTGAAATATGGTGGAGTGGATGGATGGATGCACTCGTACAGCCTTTCAATGGTCACATCACGTGTCTCTCAATTTCAGAGGCCCATAGTTTGTACTGCTGGCAAAAATGATCTACATATGAGCATGGACAGTAATTACGTTATGAAACAAATAGACCCCCCCCCCGAAAAGTACAACAATATAAGTTGACAGTGACCATATCGCTGGGCGATCTAACCATTAGTCATGCCTTTTTGTTGAAGAGTTATTAAAGGAAATATCTGGTGTTTGTTAATTCCTTTAAAAGATGATTCGAATGTTCGAACAACTCTTTCTATCTGTAACAGGACGGCATGTTACAACCATGGTCATTGTTGAAGAAATTGCTAATGAAAAGCAGCATTTAGTAATTGTCTCGACAAGAGTGTCATTGAATATACTACAGTATAGGAGTACCTTGGTGCGAGTGATTTTGAGTAAACTTTAAACGTTTATCCTTTTTAAATTTATGTGTCATGCAAGAAATGAAAGCGATCCATCATTCTGTAAACAGGGATTTTGTTTTGTCTGTCTGGTAGATGATAGAAGCTTGGCTTATTTCATTGGCTGACGGGATTATTTTCACTTTAAGAAAGCAACGCGCACACATAATTGCCACATATCGGATGCCCAAAATCCTCATACTGTGGAACAGTAATAATCGCATTCACCATATATAATGGCATGGTGTGGATTTCTGGGCATCTATTTTTTTAAAGGCTCACTCAGAGTCATTCTGTAAGATGAAAGTCACACAAATTACAAGCATGCGTATACAAGTTAAAGTCAGCTTGTTTATGCGCTTAGACATCAGAATGTTTGGACACCGCTATGTTAACGCAAGATCTAAAAAAAAAAAAAAAACAAGCAGGTTACACATCAATACTTCCAACATTTGTGAATCGAAGGAACCTTCCTCTGATGAACATATAATCTGGAAAAACTTTCGCAGCACAGAACAGATTTCAAAGAAATTCTGACCACCGTTATCAAAGGATTTTAATCCTTACAACTTTTGCTTATAGGGATTCTCAACATCCGGGCGTATTAAGGACATATAAAATAATTAAGTAGAATAAGAAGCAAGTAGTTTCCACCATGTTATTCTCATTCCTCTAGAAATGTTGCGCCCTGCCATTGATAACGCAATGATACAGTTTCAACTTTTTTACAAAAAATTGCAAGCACAACGAGTAAATAGGGATGTAATAAATGAAACTGTTTTTTCTTCTTTTTTTTCTTTAATCTGCTCTATTTTTCTACCATTATCTTACTTGCAACACTATCCACTGGCACAACTAAAAATGTTTCAGACCTCTTGTTTAATAAAGCACAGACTTGAAGTACGGAATTGTTCAGTATAATCAGAGCTACACACAAAAAAAAAAAAAAAAAAAAAAAAAAACCCGCATTTTTAAAGAATTCATTTGGTTTGAAAAAGGCTGAATTTATTGAGAAACCATTTCCCTCCTGATTTCGAAAAATGTGACAGCAATTTTATATTATCTCAAATAATGTCACGATTTATAAGTTCGTCTTAATAAGACAAAACTCTTTTTTTGGACTTTTTATAAGACTCGTAACTTTTGTAAAGCCAAACAATAAGAAATATTGCCATACGATTTTAGAGTAGATTGCGAGTTGTCTAGTACAAAAAATAATAAATATAATAGATTTTGTTTTCCATTATTGGACAATCTTTAAGAAAATAATTCCACATGATTTCGTAAATAATGTATTATATTTCATAAGTTTTACTTCATGACTCAACTTCAAGATGATTTACTGTTATATAAAGCAATTTCTGTAATTTATTTATAAATTTATCAAATAAATCTTAAATTTTTATGAGTTTTGTTTGAAAAGGGTGCATCTCAAAATTTGTTTTATCGTTTCTTAAAATTTAGAGGTATAAAAAAATTGTATGCGCTATTTAATTTATTTCACATAAATATTTATATGAGAAAAGAGTTATTGCCTTAAAAAATCCATAGCTACAAACTCAAATACAAGAAAAATAACAACAATGCTTTTAAAAACTAAACAAGGAAGTATTTTTTTTTTCTTTTGTCAATAAAATTTGAAATTATTTTTATACCTTATATAAAGTATTAGTATTCTTACCACAGTTAATCGCAAACACATTTCCTTTTGCTTAAGATATAATCTCTCCCAAGCCAGTAAATATAACTAAATTTCATCCTAATGTTGCATATTTAAATTGCAATTTTACCAAAAGGATATTTCATTCCACAGTCCGAAATTAATTTTTTGAAAATAAATAAATTCAAGTGAATTTATGTTAAATCAATTAGTCAAACAGAGGTTTTCATCTAGTTTTAAGTTTACTTTTTCCCAAACATTTTCAACTCTTTTGTATATGATGTATATTTCTAACACAACGTTTTTTTTTTTTTCTTAAATATTTAAAATTAAGAAACTGAACAAATGTTAACTTATTGGATAAGATGAGTTTTGTTTCAGTTCTAAGCTTCTGTGTGTATAAAAAGTAGCATCACATTTTGTTTGGAGGCAGAAGCAGTTGACTTTGACAGAAGCAGTTGGCCATTAAACACTCCTTAAAGGATTGTGATATGGTCGTTCTATGGTGACCATATCTTTGATTGTCAGCGTGAACTAGAGGTGTGGGATTCTCGAAATGAATCGACATTTTAAAATTCTTAACATGACTTTATTAAGAATATAACATAAACTTCTAATGAATTAGATAAACTTATATATTAAGTGAGAATAAACCAAACACACAGCTGTAGTTAAACCTGATCGCGTAACTTAGATAACTTATCTAACTAATTATATTACCCGCCTAATTTCAATTCTGATAAGTCCTAATATCAAATAATCAGTCCTACCTCAATTGAAGCTAAGGTTTTATCACGGTACGAAACTCCTAGGCGTGTGTGCAATGGTATTCACCTTGTAGTAATGGCTAGAAATCTTGGTAACTTTACGATAGGCCGTCAATTCACAATCGTATCTCTTCCAAACATAACTTTACCCTAAATTGCCATTCTGCTTACTGCAATTTCTGTTGTTTTAAAAGCTATCTTATTTGCATTTCAAATTGCATTTCACTTCTTGGATTTGGGTTGGAAAAGATTTGCCATTAATCTTGGCCATCAAAGAACCCAGAGGTTATGTTACAGAAAAGACGCGTGAGCCCGTCACTGGATATTTATTTCAACAACATACCTCTTTTGGTGTACTTCTGCACCTTCCGTGCCTTAACCGACTGGGATGAAAATGAATCATTATTCGGGTCAATCGTTCATTTTATTATTAGACTTATTTCATTGTTCTGTATTGTTTGCGATTAGTAGGAAAATAGGCTGCTGTTTGGCTCCCTTTGTAGAAAGGAAGTTAATTTTGCTGTTGATCTTTCTGAGCGATACTTAGAAAAGTTTGTCTTTTCCAGCCAATACTACAATTTTTATTCAGTTTCAGTGGGTTTGAGTATCTTTGGAACCTTGCTAGTTGTGTCTTGTTTAGATAACGGATATAGTTGACACGTGCGCCATTGCAGTTTGAATACCTAGCCGTTATTTGTTGGAAATATCTTAGTTAGATTCTCCAGGGAATGAGCAACCATTAGCGTTAAGTTGTACTACCATCCAGTGAACACATCCCGGGCAACACTGACGTAGAAGCAGCTGACCTTTACAGAGGCGTTTATTTGAAGCACCAATTAACCAGTCCACTGCTACTCCATGCAAGCCTAAGGTCAATGGTCCCCAAACTCCGGTCCGTGGATAAAAAGGTACCGGGCCACCCTAGAACATTTAATTATTTCTATTTTTTTTCCTTTTTACTCTTGTGTATTTCTCTCGGGTTTGTGCGAATTCAAGCGTAAATCCCTTTATAATCCATACCTAAATAACTTTATATTAATTTTTTGGTGTAACTGTATTTTATTTTGAAGGCTTACTAAAATACAGTTAAATTATCTTAATAATCTAAAATATATTAACTTCTCATCCTTAGTGGGTCACGTTAAAATTATCAAATGTTGACTAGTCCATGGAGATAAAAATTTGAGGGATACTACCTCAGGAGGACGAAAAGGAATATTTATTCATTCCAGTCGTTAAGGGCTTTTATTCGTGTCTTTTATTTTTTATGATTCTCAGGAGAAATGGTCATGGTAGCTCATTGAAACAGCTTAAACATCTTGAATCTATTTACCATTGGATCAAGTCGTAGTTAATGATACTCAAATACGTATAATGGATATGATTGACAGAATGTTCATCTTATCATACCTTATACGACCTCGTAAGGATAGAATTTTTAGAAATAATTAATGTTAATTTTTGGAAGAAAAAGAGAATATATTTTAACAATTGAAAAATCGTTATAAATGCAATGTTCCAGAAAAATATTTTTAAAATCTGCCATTATCTGTATCAATGCGGAATTAGCAGAAAATGAATTGATCCGCTTAAAATAAAAATAATTAAAAATAAGGAAATGTGTTAACCTGTATATGATTTGAGTAGAAAGTTAAATAGAAAGGAATTCTTTACAAAGGCGAGAGCAAAGAAGACCAATTGAAAAAAAAAAAATTCGCAATCTTACTGTGATGTAACTTCTATTTTTATAAAGCAAACACCTAAAAAGTACTTTAAATTATAAAATGTCTAAAATGTGCGTGTTGTCTAAAATTATTTAACTTTTTTACTTAGGGATTATAACTCAAAAGAAATTGCCTTTTTTTATAAAGAATATATTTTAATAGCAGTTCATTTTGCCAAGCGCTTTAGAACATATTTTAAACATTGATATGAAAATATGCGACTGAAAAGTTTTCAACAAAGGAAGTGAATTCATTGTATGGCACACTTAAGTTGTAGTATTTAGTAAGAGAGCTATCATTAAAATTGTTCTCTTTGATCTTTCAAAATGCTTTCAGTAATTATTCTTCTGCTTTTAATTTTTTTTTTCTTTTTCTTTTTTCTCTTAAAGATTTCTGAATTGAATTTATCTGATTTGCAAACTTCGATTTTTCCAATCTTCACAAACGTTAGTTTAATCAAGCTCATTGCAGTATTAATGTTTTACCATACCCACTAAAAACTGAAGCTTTATAATTAATGACATATATGTCATTCTGATTGTGCATGGGGAAACTGTTAAATGTTTTGCAAAATTCTTTATTTTCTTTCTAGCGTAATAGATACTTTTGATTATTTCCAATATTGATTTATCAATATCCGTTTGTTAGGAAAAACATTGCCTGCTTCAACATTATGTATAATAAATTGTAAGTTATGTAAATATATATATACTCAGTGGCACAACAGCTCAGGAGGGCCAGGGCCTACTGTGCCCATTCCAGAATATGTGACCATTTGGCACTGAGGTGCATGAGCAAATGTCCCAATCAGGTGGTCATTCTGAAGCCAGACCCTGTGTTTTAAGTCCCCAATCAAGCTTCGTACTCATTTATGGACCCACTGCAGTAGGGATGAAGGGTTGAGTCGACCTTGCCCAGCCCAGGAATATAACCTGGACTTGTGGTATGAAGCACGATATGCAACCACTCGACCACTGGGCCTTGATGTAAATGTATAGAATAAATAAAAATATGAATAAAATTTTGTCCTGGTGTACGCAAAATTTAAAAACGCAAAAGAGATTATGCATGATATAATATATTAACAGATGCCACTAAAAATAAAATCACTATGCTGATTCAAATTTATTTTAAAAATAAATTTTAGAATGAAAAGAAATAATGCATTTCAAATTGTCGCTTTTTAAATAAGAGAGGCAGTGCATTTGCTTGCGATTTTAAGATTCAACTTTCTAGCGTTTATTGTACGCGGAACGTGTTCTTTTCGGTTATTCTACTGATGCTTACAGGAAAAATCTGTTAGTAAATTCTTTGATTCCAAGACTTCTTTCTCTAAGGAAGCCGTGACTTTTGTAGATGAAAGTCACTATTTAAAGTTACGTAAATCGAGTTCAAAGAGGAAAACCGCAGGTTCTAATTTTAGTTAAACTTGTGAGAATTTTATTGCAACATTGATATCAGTGTCCAGAGAAAATGGATGGCACGTTCATCTGTATTTCTTTATATATTCCTGTTAAGCATTTATAATAATAATTATTATTAATTATTACACCTAACTCTCTCTCATTAGCTGTTTGCAACCTTATTATACTTGGAAATAATTGAAATAAAATTTGGTGAGAAAGATAGAGAGTTCTGGAAATGTTTCATACTTCAATTCCTTCTCACACTAATGTGAACGAAGGCTCTCTACATTTGGAATTCTCATAAATGCAACCATGGGTTCATCAAAACGCTTTTTATTATTTAAAATTAAAATAAAAAAATACTTAAAAAAAGCGAAATCTAAAACATTTTAACAACTCAGTTACCATGTGTAAGCTGTAGTACGTAAAACTTATAAGCCATAGATTTAGAATATAATTTTAAGCGAGATGTTTCTTAGCTATTCAGAATTAATGAAGTGCCGTAAAATATTATCATACCAAACAGTAGGTAACAATGCAAAAAAAAAAAAGATGTAAAAAGTTATTTGTATGAAAAGAGAGGGATATTAATCACACACAATGAATGCTTTATTTTAACTAAATACAAACTAAATAGTAAATTAGAGCTTTCAAAGAATATGTTTAAAATAAAATAAATACAAAATAGTTAATTTCTCATTTCATCATTTATCATTACTATGCAGTTATTATATTTTAGAAGACAGTTTATTTTTATATGGTCTTAGGATGTGGAATTATAATTATACTATTGTACTTCGTACTATTATGAAAACTAATGAAAAATGAGCATTTTAATTGCTTCCTTTTGTTTCAGTATACTATTTTTATATTTATTTTTTGGGTTAACTATATGTTTTTTCTGTAAAAATAGAATTTGTTTGAAGTTTAGAGAGTGTGCTTAGTAATTCTTTTTCTCACAATAAATTCATAAAATGAATTAAATTAACCCCTCTATTCGAAACTATAGTAAATCATATAAGTTATTAAAATAAAAAGATCTATAATTTTTAAATAAGAAATATAGTATAAGATACATAGAAGTATAAAACAATATGAAGAACTAAACTATAAGTTTTGTAATATTTATAACTATGAAACATCATTTTATACGAATAATATAATAAATAAATTATTAATTTGTGTGTGGTATCTCAATACAGAGACATAAAATTGACCACTAAAAATTTATTTAGAAAGAGAGAGAGAGAAGAAAGAGAGAGAGAGAGAGAAAGAAGAAGAGAGAGAGAAGAGAAGAACTTTAGTACTATATAAAAACTTTCTTAAATACCACCTTTTAGCAATCCAATCTTCTTCAATGATCCCATAAGAAAATGGCATTATGTATATTTATTCATAATTCCTTCTAGAATTTCTAAGCTTTATAGAAAAAAAAACTGAGATGAATACAAAATACAAAAAAGAACATTTGAAAGAATACATATATAGTTAACGTTTTATTTACATATTATACAAGTGTTCTATGTGTGAAGCATTTGCGATTCCAATGCATTAATGCAATTCCTACTATACTTCATTCAACATAGACAACAAGTGTTATCCTTTTATGTAGTTCGGCTACATCCTACCGCAAAAGGACTACGAAAACTTTCTCTTATTTAAAAGACCAAGTTTTTGGATAACACGGATAATACGGAAAAGATGACACGTTCTGTTAATAACATTGATGGTACAACGTTGAGAAGAATGTGTCAGAGGAAGTAGACAAACGCATTGATGTCTGCCGAGTATAACCAAGGTTTCATGCATGTCATACCTGTAAAGTATAAAAATAAATCTTGAATTTTTTCTGTATTCTTTCATATGCTCTTTTTTGCATGTGTGTGTCTTATATTTCTTACTATAGCGCTATAAAAACGTTGAGGGAGTTATGAACAGCTCTGTATTATTTGTTACTTGTATGCCTTTTATCTATGCCGCATGTTGAACTCTCGCGCATTAACTGATTCTAACTAACAGATTTTGAACAAATATCCCAAGTTCAGTCTCCAATTCTCCCATCTTCTTTCTTACTTTAAATTTCTTTAAATATCAAACCGAATTTGCATATTGCTGTTCTTTCGCGGAGCCCTTAAATCAAACAATTACTAGATTGATACATCTATATAACTAATTTTAATTACAGGGTCTTGGGGTACATATTAGATTTGTAGACTACTTCCTTTCACATAAGAAACAGCTATACAACTTTATGAAAATCTCCGTTAATGCAGCTTAGTAGAAAAAAATTTTAAAAAAATATTTTCTTATGATAAATCGTGCAATAGATCGGAACTTAAATGATAAGTCTTTTTCAAAATTATTTACAATCAACTGCTTTTATTTTTGCTTGTTTATTAATTCGTTTTAATAAATAAAAATGAGAAATGTATTAAATCTATAATTCATAATTAGGAATTGTATCCGTTTACCGGTTACAATCTTTAAGGACAGGTAGAGTACAGCTAGGCAATGAAAATCACTTAGTAAAGTTTGGTCGGAAACGCGTTCCACGAGTGGTAGTGACGACACAAAGCACATAGAAGATGGGACACGAATAAAGAGAGAAAACATGTTTATTATGTTTAGGGCAGCAGAAAATAGAAAAAAATAATATTAAATAGACAACGATTGTTATCAAAGTAAGCGTTTGTACTCACGATCACGGGCCGTGATACAGGCTTCACATCTCCGGCGCATTGAAGATCTAACATTCGTGAACACACCAGATGTGTCCCGTACTTCATCAACACTTGCCGTGATACGGGCAACAAGATCCTCAGTACTGTTAATGGGAGTTTTGTATACCACTTATTCGGTGATCTTATTGGACATATGGGCCTTTTACAGCCATCCCATATCTGGTGATAGATCTGGAGTCGACTGTGTACTTTTCTATGCTGGGAGATGGAAGTTCCTGATTGACTAAGGCAATCGTTCAAAAAGCTCATCTCGATGAAGTAATTTTGCGTACATGGGAGAGGACTGAGTGATCGCTCTCTGATTGGTTTCTGGAATGTGTGGAAATGGATTCTGATTCGTAGACTACTAATTTGACTTACCCTATAACAGGGATGTCCAACCCAAATGACTCTGCGGGCCACTTGGGAAAAATATCGTAATCTCGCGGGCCGCACATAAAATTATGCCCCTTTATATCAGATTAGGAAACCAAAAAACATTTATCGGAATGAAAATTTAATACAGAATGAATTATTTTTAATGTTTTCATTATTTTTCATGTATACAGACATAAATATAATAATGTTTATATAATATAATAATGCAATGATCAAATAATGTTTAAAATATTATAGTTGCCATTTTTCTGAAAATTAAGGTGTTCCTTTTGAATTGATCTTTAGTTACTCATTGTTAAAATTTGATTGTGTTGTCATTTGCAAACGATTAAGTATACATTGCCCTTTATCGTAACCATCCAGAATAATTTTTTTTTTCAAATTTAAAAAAAATGTCTCTGACTGCCTTTCGCTTTTTTTGGGCACTCCAAACAGAAATGCAGGAGGAGAACTGAAAGCCGCCCTGTGTGCTCAGAGAATCATGTACCATCCATAGTAAAGGATATGCATAGTACAATTCCGATTAATTAAAAGAGTAATTTATTACAGTAAAATCAAATGTGTATCTGTTTGATAAAATATAAATCTATTTTAATCTAAAGGACTTTTCTATTATCAAAAAGGATTTATTATAAAACAAGAGCATGTAACAAGCAAATACATTGTAGATTTATATATGTATATATGAATCTATCCTCAAATAAATTTCAAAATGAAAAAACTTGAAAAATCTGATGTTTAAATTTTTTTAAAAAAGAGTCGGCGGGCCGCGTGTTGGACACTCCTGCCCTATAAGAACTGAAAGTAATCAAGACACGCTTCGGCTTACGTAGCGCCATCTACCATGGCAGGAATGCTTTTTCATCACTGTATGATTTTCCATCATCTAGGAGTTCTCTATCTGTTCTGAAAGTATGTACACGCAGTAATGATACACCCCGTATAATGTAAAATATATCTTAATGAATACTGATTCAGAGACACATTAATTTGGTCAGAAATTATTTCTCGTTCAGAAAAATATAAATTCTAAATAATAATGATAATAATAATTTAGGTCAGATATAGACTATATATATATACGCATAATTTACAGTAACAAATTGTAAAAAAAATACTTAATTATTACTGTGATGAAAATTAGTAAATTCACAAATGTTTATAGTATACTTAAGCTTATTAAAATTATCAATCTAGCAAATGATTATTCCAAGATAAATAAAATATTAAATTCCATTTTTATTTACTGTGTAATACGTCTTATTACCTTTTATACAATGATGGAATCAAAACTAATTCTGTTTCACGTAACAAAAATGAACCATGACATAAACTCATAATTATTAAATAAAGAATAACGCTTGATCATGCATAAATAAATAAAAATAATTGCATAAGGCAGCGTAATCTTTAAGGACAAGTTTTTTTTTAATTCCAAACTCGATTTTTTCAGCTTGACAAGAAAATTAACTAATGATCATCGTAAATTAAGATCCAAAGTCAGCTTTTTTTGTGCTTCTAAGCAACTCAAAAAATGGTAAGTCATTAATTTCAGAACTTTTTTTAGGTTTTTCTAGACAACTCCTGTCCCTCGTTGGAGATATTTTACAGTTATTTTTTCCCTTCTTTTTTGTCCTTAAAAAAAACCTTTACCCTGTGACAAACTCTCCTGTGCCACTTCAGGACATGTCACTTTATGGTAAACTAATTAAAACTATATAGATATTTCTTTTGTTATAAAGCAGACGCGTTTAAACAATCCTCGATTCATGCTGACAATATAAGTTTTTAGCAGCAATTAATTTCCCTTAGAGTTATTGAAGTTTAATACAATGTAAGTTTATTCATAAAATAGAATTACTTATTTTTTAAATGCAACTGAACGTCTTCTTGATTCATGAACATACATTGCATGTTTTTGTTTTTGTTTAGATTAGTTAAAGAATTGTTTTCATAGTTAAGAAATAATTTAGCAACATTATTTTCTTTTTATTTCTGTGTCTGTGTTTGAATATATATATTTTAATACGTTTAGAAATCTGAGTTTGTGAAATACTTGATATATGTAAATTCATGCAAGCACTTTTTTGTTCTTTCCCTATACCGAATGAAACACCCATTAATCTTGTCTGATTGAGTTATAAACTCTAGACTACTTCTCTCTCTTTCTGTATATATATATATATATATATATATATGCTAGTTTTTATTTTTGATATATATAATTTCAAAAGAACTAATCCAGTTCCCTTTATACATTTGTTTTATTAACATGATGTTTTGTCTGTCATTTAACATATTTAAACATATGGAAACAACTCTTCTTACTTCCTTAAAATTCCACTTTCCCTCTCTCCTTCAATAGAAATTTACTATGATTGTTCTTCAGTTAGGATAGAAATTTTTATTTGTGAATATAAGTTAGAAGTATTTTAATTTCCTATTTGAAATTTTTCAGAATTAAAACATCGTCTTTGCTTATTTCAATTTCTTAAATTTACTTGAATACTTTTTTTCAATAAAAATGAATATATATATAGGCTTAACTTTTCAACTAGGTGTTTTTTTTCTTCCTATTATGTTGAAAGTTTCTGCTGTACGGGGAAGGTTGGATCCATAAAGCATTGCTAACCCTAATCCTCTGACCTAATTCAGTGACAGCTTTAGAAATCATAATAGGTCTCCAGTTTAGTCCAAAGACTTTTTTGTATCTACATTTGTTTTGTCTGGTGAATTCCAATTTCTTCCTGCTTTAGCACTGTCGGTTATAGTACTTCTTCACTTTAATTTTATATTACTATATATATATATATATATATATGTGTGTGTGTGTGTGTGTGTAAAATCAAAATTAATATAGTTCATTGCCACAACTCTAAAAATGGCAGATCCATAAATAGAAACATAACAAGACAGTGTAGGTCAAAACTCAGATAGCTTCAGTAGTACAATTTCAAAGTGTTATCCTTAGGTACTATGATTGTCGAATTAAATACAGGTTGAAGGTCAGTCGACTTTGCCCTATATTTGTTGCTTATATTATTGGTCCAAGAAAATAAAAAAGTAAGAAAATATTATTATATTAATACCAAAGATTGTAATCCTAGCATTAAACGAAGAATAAATACTAGAATTAAGTTATCAATGTCAAATACCAATGAAAAAATTAAATTGACTTACCTTATTCAGGAAATTAAATATTTGAAAAATATAGTATCTTTAAAAAAATTAATAGCAGAGCAACACGTCGTGATCTCAACTTTGCTAATGAGTGGAACTGCAACTGAGCAGGAAAATGAATAATAAGAAATAAACATTATGTCTAAGGATGTTTAAGAAGAAAAAATAATTTTTGAGAGGAATACACACACTCACATACATTTACATACAAGCATAATACATTGTACTTCAAAATGGTCATATTTCTGAAGTTAAGGCAGTTTTTCTCAAACTGTGGGGCGCCCCCCTAGGGGGCGTGATAACTCTTTAAGGGGGGAGCAAGCATATTGAAAAGTCGTAAACAAAAAATTATTTTTAAAAATATATTAATTTACTAAAAGTAAACACAAACACAAAAAATACATACTGACATAATTACACTGATTAACATAACTCACACAATTACACACATTCACACTTATTTAATAACCTTATAAATGTAACAGTACCGCACATTATATTTTATGATTAATTTAACAATACTAAGTTAAGAACAAGTTTAATAACTACCAGTGACCCGAAGGGGTTATCATATATAAAATTATATACAAAAATTAACACTTATCTTGATAATTTGTGTGGTTTATAATTAATCCCTTATAAATGAAAATAAAAAGTTACTTATTTCGTTCCCCAATGCCACCGTTTTCCTCGTAGGCACACGCATGTCATGTATTGGGGGGGGGGGGAGAAAAGGAATTAATAAGCAAATCCTCTGAAATAAGTAAATTCTTCTCAAATACTGTCAAGTTCCTTTTATTGTAATCCAAAGCCTTTCAAATAATTTTATGGATGGCAATGCACAGAAAAAGATTGTACTTCGGAAAAGACGTATATGTACGTCCGGGACAATCAGCGCTTTGGGTGAGTGAGACGTTTATATACTTCGGTGGCACTTACGAGGTTTAAGTCGTATTGTAGCTTTAGCGTCAAAGTATATTATTATTGAATTCAATACATTGTTATTATAAGGAAGGGGGGGGCGCGCTGAAAATCATGATTGTATATTGGGTAGCGTATATTGAATATCGCGGTGGCACTGAGTTAAGGCATAATGCATCTTGTATATTGCATAAGGCAGTGCTTCTCAAACTTTCTATACTCGCGAACCAATTTTCAATCATAATTTTCATCGCGCCCCCCTGACATACAACAATATTGGATTGAATTAAATAGTAATATACTTTAATGTAAATCTCTACAATACGACTTTAATTATAAACCGTACAAATTATCAAGATAAGTATTAAATTTGTATATAATTTGATGACGTCCCCATAGTGTCACTGGTAATTTTTAAACTTGTTCTTGACTTGTTACTGTTAAATTAATTATGAAATACATGGTGCAGTACTGGATACATTTATAAGTGTATTATATCAGTGTAAATGTGTATTTTATTTTTTATTAAGTCAGAATGTATTACTTTTTCTGCTTTCTTTCAGTAAATTAATAATTTTTTTAAATAATGTTTGTTTTCGACTTTTCGATATGCTCGCGCCACCCTTGTAGGGTCATCACGCCCCCTAGGGGGCGCGCCCCACAGTTTGAGAAACACTGGCATAAGGCATCATCTGATGAATGACTAGTAGTCTCTGTTTTGATAATTTTTTCTGTCTGAAAATATGTATTCCTAGATATCTAAATATTTTAGTCATCCTGAATTTAGAAAAAGATTTTTGCATTTGTGTTGCATATGGAACATACAACTGAAGAATCCTTGACAAAATATATCGAGATAATGGGTACTTTTATCATTTGTTATATCGATATATGCAATCATGTAATGCCACCGGGTGTGGGAATTGACCAGTTATTGATTTTAAGATTAAATATGCAATGGCTTTTACACCATTATTTTTCCATTTTAATTATTTCATTACGAGTTTATGAACTCTTTGTACGCGTTTAATATCAGTAAATATTTCGTTTTATTTTTTATTTTCTTTTTTTTTCCCCTTTTTTGCAAAAAAAGCATTAATTCTTACCTTTTATTGTTTATTAATTGTGGAATATATTTTACAGTTCATATGTGGAGAAATTTCTTATTTGTAATAAAATTTATATACCGATTGATAATTAATCATAATTATTGGCCAAATTAATTGTTGGAATAAAATTTTAAGTTTATCCCTTAAATCAATCATCATTTTCCACAAGAATTAATCATTATTTTAAATCAAATGCATATCAATTGGAAAAATTGTTAATTGAAGCGAATTTGTTTGAGAGATAATTAATGATAATTTTCTATTTACCTTCACAAATTCATTCGATAAAAGTTCCAATTAGAGCATAACCGCATCAAATATTTGGAGATCTAAAGCGGCGTAAAATGCTTTCACTAAATAAATTACCCCTCATCATAGCTAAAATAACATAAATTTGTCTTGAATACTAAATTTTCCACACTGATTTTGATCTTTGTTTGCTGTGAGTGTACTACATAACATTTAATGAAAGCTAATAATTATCGACTGAATTCTCAATTCTCCAGTTGAGTTAGCTCTTTTAAAGGGAAGGGAAATAATTATCCAATGTTGAAGGGTCATTTAAGTATAAAAGGTTTGTTTTGAAATTTTTGATTACTTGGATAAAATTATGGGAAATGACTGGTGTATTTCACTCGTTATTAATTAAAATTGTTGATTGTGATTAATGTGATAGTGTTCTGTTTCACACACTCGTACATCGAGGAATATTTATTTGAATATTTATCTTTAAATTTATAAAAATATACTTTAAATTAAGATTTCCGCAACAGTTTCCAAAAGAAATATCACTCGCGAAAGTAAAATTAATATATATATATATAGAGAGAGAGATAATAGAGCTTCTATTAAAGGAAATTGCATATGATGGTAAAAGTTTTTTTCATTGAAAAACAAGAATTTTGTACACAGAAGACATAATTAAAAAAAGACAGAATCTATATTTTAAAAAAAAATCATGTTGAAACTTGAAATAATATATTATGCAAAATTTCCAAAATCTCAATTACTATTTTTCCATTTAGGGAATTTTTAACTATTTGAAAATGGCTGGATCACCGTATGGATATAAAACGTCAAATGGCATTCCCAAGATTTTCAAATTAATTCTGGGTTTATATGGTGATTACTCCATATCATATATATATTTCCAGGCAAAGGTGCTCAGAAGTAATGTATGCTATCTTATTACGGATGAACTATTGTACCAATAAAAATCAAGTTAGGACGATTTGCTGCAGCATAACATCTTCAAAGGCTTGAGACTTCACCTATAAACACCGCTTAGCTGCCATAGAACAATATTCAGAAATGTGTGTGCATCTCCTTGCATTACTTCGGTTAAATTCGAACCCCCTCCACGACATTGTTACCTTTCCATAAACAAACCTTAAATTAATTTCAAACAGAACAATTAACATGTTCAACAACACTAGGTTAAGTTGTGTTTTTTTTTCTGAATTACATGGCTAACCATTTAAGCGGGAAAAAGAACTGACGATATATTACCATATCTTTAATGGTTCCCGAAATTCAGAGTAGTAGACAGATATTTCAAGGTCTGGCAAGATGTGAATTATTATCCTCGTTGTAAAAGATATTTTTTAATAAAGTTATATAAAAAAACCGAGTTTCCAGACAACCATTTAAAGACGTCTTGAAGCGTTATATTTCACAAAAAATAAGTACCGTTCTTTTTAGCATCAGCTTATTACAGATCAACTGCCTCTATTGCAACAAGTATTTTCTTGCTTTACCTGTACAAAATGAGCTATTCTTTGATGGATTGGGATCAACGTAACATAGGAGTATGTCGACGTTTTGAAGCTTCGACCACTTGCATCGACGTTGAAATTAAACCTTCATTCTAAGAATGTTTGGTAGAGGATATGGTGGAGTATGCAAGAAATTGTTCCCTGACTATTTCATCTAACTAAATTATTAATGCTGCCTTAGGTAATATTGTGATCTTTTTGAGAGTAGGAAAAAAATTCCGTGATGAAAATCGATGCGTCTTTACATTTTCTAACGATATCGGGAGACCACATTTTCCCATTATCGCTTATGAGAAACCATTTTACTCGAGTTCCATATATTCTTGGCATTATATTCCTCGCCTACTGACCCTCGACTGTTTATTGTTTCATTTCTTTGATCAATTCTTTTAGCCCTTAACTATTTGATAATTTTGATTATGTGAAAACACCCAACACATTTTTTTTAATTGAAGCCTTAACTCTTACAAATGCGGAAGAGAGTAATAATTTTCTACTAGATTAAGAAAGAAGATATAAATAGCAATGCCGAATATACACAATGTTTGATTATATGTGTACTTTGTGTATTCTTCGCTGCTTATCGTCACAAAAAAGAAGTGAAAGTTTTGCACTTACCAAATAGATTGAATTTTTTTTTCAATTTTTGCATTAATTCATTGTCTGGATTAAACTTTATGGTGAGATATTTCACTTCAATTATACATTACATGCAACTTATTTACAATCTATTTCATTTGAGATTGATAGTTTCATATTTCTTGCTTTGTATCGGAGAAATCCTTCAAAATAATGTTGACAATTAAATAGTTATAAAATATTAAAAACATGCTGTGTATTTTTATCTAATGTAATAATATAGTGAGAAATATGTACCTTTATAGACCATATGAATAAAAGTGATAAATTAGTTTTATTATCAATCTGAATTCTCTCAAAAACCATTTCTTCTATGACACAATATTCTAGAGGAATATTAGTTTTGCTTTCACAAAAGTAATATAATTATGACCACAGTAGCTGGGAGGTGATAGTCGCAAAATCGTGGCTGTCATTGTTTCTGTCAAATCCTGTGTAAAGTCCTGGTGCCACAAAATACCTACCGAGTAGATGCGCTTGGAATATGTAGTTGCTCTAAGTGACGTTGGCGTAATTGGGGAAAATGAGAAACTTACAATGAATTACAGTAAAGAAGTAGTTTATCAATATAAACTTTGTTACATTTATTTCATTGAAGTGCATACATATTTTAAATGCATTCACTATAAATAAATTGATTGTATAACACAATGGTCGGCAAACCTTTTTAGTTGTGACATGCCAAACCAATCTACCAAAATAGTTCAGCATGCCACACTGTTTTACTTAGATTTGTTGAAACAAAAGTGGAAATCAGAATACACGCAATTTTCTCTCTTTTAACACCTAAATCTATCTACCAATGACATTTAATAATTTACAAAATAGCTTAGAGTCAAAAGTATTTAGAGTTGTACTAATTGAGATTTTTTTCATAAAACTGAAATTGTCTATACTTCTGAAGTTGTTTGAAGTTGAAGTGCCACCTGTGGCACACCTGCTCTAGGTTTGTTAAACCTATCTAACATCTATAAATAGCATCTATAAATAGATAGATTAAATCCTGTAGATAAGTGATTTTAAACACTATAAAATACATATTTAAAACGAACATTTGACGAATTGCTGAATTCAGAATGATTGCTTCTACTTGTGTGTAAAAATTTATAATATATAACCTGCTTTTTTATTGCCGGAATAGTTGTAAATGAACTTTAAAAAAACAATACATTTATTTCGAATGTATTTTATTCGGGGACATGAATCGTAAAAAGATCTTTTATAGAGAATACGCTTACATATTGATAATAGTTTAAAAAGATGGAACAATTTTATCAATGTAACATCTAGTAAGATAAATATGACGTGGAAGTCAGAAGCATGTTTACAGTGCAGAAGCATATATTGAAAAAACGCAAACAAATATCAAAAACTGCAATAGCAATAGTTTGCAAAATTGATGTTAAAGATTATTTTATGTGATATACAATTTCAAGGGAAACTTAAGGTACATAAATATCTACTTAATATATACATATTTCAAAATCAAATATAAGACATTTATGTTAAAAATTTAAAGAAGTGACTTTTGGAAAAAGCACATTTATAATTTTTGTATGGATTATGATATTTGAATAAATCTAAGAAAATGTTTATGCATATATAAATGCTTGTTATATATAAAAATATATTTAACTTGCATATATCTTATAACTTGAAAAGTCGTATTGATGGAGTTATATCAAATCATTTATTTTATTCTTTTTATTTCCATGCAGTCATATATTATCTTGTTTAACTAGTTAAAAGCAAATAGCTTTGAAGAAAGCGTTAAATTGCAAATTGGTTTTCTAAATATTATTTTTGCTAAAAAGTGAAGATTACCAATAAAGTTTATTGAAAACTGTACAAGATAAACATGTATTCCTTAATGCATTAACACTTCAAATGATCAAAGACGTTCAGTTGAATTTGCAGTCTCGCATATTTTGCAAATATTTTCAGAAGGAATATTGTTTTTGAAGTATCATAAAATATATCATAATGTGAAAAATATTTGGTATGCTATTTATTTATTTTTGTATAAAAGGTATTAAGTTTTAGAACATACTCTGAAGACATTTAAAATATATTTTATTTTATATGGATCAAGACTTGAGTGTGAAATTTTATTGCATTTAAAATAAATATAATGCCATTTTCATAAAGCGTAGAAAATAGTTTACTGAAATAGATTTTATAACTTGTTTCGATAATTTCATCTTCTAGCTCCTTTTTCTGTAAAATTAGTAGTGATCTTTTAACTAATAGTATTTCCATACTTCCCTCTCTGAATCAAAGGAACACACTTCAAGAAAGAATACATTTCGATTTTACTTTAGAATTTAAAAGTTTTTTAACGTTTTGTAATTCGCAGTTAAAAACGTAAATACTATGTGCAAATTTTCTAATTGTCTTTATTTCAGTGTTCAAAATTAGTTCATTACATAATTCAAATTTTAATTTTTATGCGCGATACTCATAATACACCCATGGACAAAAACATTAGCGCAACAAAAAATAATTGAGGGATCATAACGAAACTTGGCATGAATGTACATGTCGTGGAAATATGTAAATGATTAAAAATGCAGCGTGATTGCACATTACGTATAGCTGGTAAATCGCGTTTAACGCCATTCTCCATGGAGTGTAAAACCGGTAACCAAAGCTTGTTTGAGTGTGCTGAATCCTTTACAAAGAAAGAGCTGAGGTAGACATGTCATTACTCCGTTTTTGAAGACAATATGAGCAGTTGTCGCAGTTTGAGAGGACCAGAATTATCAGCATGATGGAAACTGGGTGGTCAACTAGGCAAGTAGCTCGTCAATTAGGCCGATCTAATTGTGTTGTGAGGAGTTTTTGAGACCAGTGGATCCGAGAGATGTCATTTACAATAAAAACAGGCTCAGGAAGCCCTCGACAGACCAGTTGTCAAAAACACCGCCACATCATAAGAAATGCACGACGCGTACAGCCAACTGCTTCATAGGCTGCCATTCAAGCACACGTAGCACCTTCACTAGAGGCTCTTGTGTCTTATCGAACCATTCGAAGACGTCTGGCTGAAGGACATTTGCGATCGCGGCGCCCATTACATGAGCTGCCCTTGACGCCCATCCATCGACACCTCCGTTTAGAGTGATGCCGTGCACGAGGAAACTGGACTGCAACGGAATGGAACCAGGTCGTCTTTAATGACGAATCCCGATTCAATTTCATCAGTGATGACAACCGTGTTCGTGTGTGAAGAGCACGTGGTGAACGCCTCAATCCTGCCTTTTCTTTACAACGACACAACGCTACCACAGCTGGTGTGATGGTATGGGATACCACTACCTACAATACACTGTCACCTTTATTATTGATCCGTGGCACCATGACAGCCCAGCGGTATGTCTATGACATCCTGCAACCACATGTGCTGCCACTTATGGAACGGCTTAAATGAGCTATTTTTCAAGAAGACAATGTCTTACCTCACATGGCAAGGGTGTGACAAGACTGTTTCCGCACTGTTACTACCCTTCCTTGGTTTGCCCGATCCCCAGATTTTCCTCCAATCGAGCATATTTGGGATCATTTGGGAGGGCGAGTTGTACACCCCACGAATTTGAACAAACTAGAGGCAAGGTTACACTAAATATGGAATGAAATGTCTCAAGACCTCATGCAGAACTTGTATGTCTCAATGCCCGATCATATTGCGTCGTGCATTCGCATTGAAAGGAGTTCAACAGGGTATTAATTCATCTGTTCTTTTGCCTTTTCCCCTGAAATAAATGATTCCCTTTCTTTGATTTTCTAATTATTTACTTACATAAAAGTAGTATATAAAATTTCATTTCATTTTTACGACTCCTTCTTGGTGCACTAATTTTTTTTCCATGATTGTATATGCAATTTTTATTATTATTTATTTATTTAACTCGGAATTAAGCAAATTTAATGTCAATGCATGTCGTTAACATAATTCTGGTTTGAAAAAAAAAATTTTTGAGAATTAATACTATATATATATATACATAAATATGTGTGGGTGTGCACTTTATTGATTTTTTGAGTAAAAAGGATTGTACACTAAAACAATATCAAAAAAGTAGTTGAAAAATCCTTCAAAACACCAAAAAGGGATTTTGAATCAAATTAAAAAAACCAAGTGAAACACGATTTAAGGAGGGCTACTAGAGAGAGAAAATAAACAAAAAATAATATAAATTTTGGGTTATGTCTCTCCCCCTTCTCCCTCTCTCTCTCTCTTTGTATGTATATATTTCTATATATAAATTTTTATATGTATATTTTTGTGTATTTCTACTTATCTTTCTCTCGAACTCTTTATATACACATCTATCCATAGATACATCTACCATTTTCTATCTATGCGTATATTTACATATGCAAGTATTAACAGTAATCATTGAAAAGGCTTATTCAGAAACCTATCGATTCAAGACTAATTAAATCGCTATTTAAACAGCAAAAAAAAAAGCCTTTTTAGAAATTAAATTTTAAGTATTAGTAAATTAAGTAGCGCATTTTTATTGCGATTATTTCGGCAGCTTGAAAATACTTATTTTTTATTAGGAAAATAGTCAAAATATGCTTATACATGTTAATTCCACCAGAAAATTCCTTTAAAATACAAAAGTAAATCATACATGAAAATCTACCATTAAGCTAATTTTATAATAGCATGCATAAATGTTTGTATCTAAATAACTTTGTTTCAAAAACTGGCTAGCAATTAGCTTAGCTAAAAATCATTTATTTAAATATGTTACTATATATTCTACTCAAATGGTAAAGTATCTGTCATCTTAATATACTGTGAATATATTCATCTCCATTCCTTTATTAATTCCAATAATATTTCTACGAATATTTTAAATTAGGATATGTACTGTCAATCATAAAATATATTTTAAAGTCGAAACATTAACTAGAGAAACAATACACAGATTACGTAAGTCACATTTCACAAGGATCCACCAAGATTCTAAGTAACATAAAATAGACTGAGAGATAGAAAGTACATTGGTAGATCAAGATTTATGCTCCAATAATATGTGATATCCTAAGCCGTAAATGCATCACTGGATTTTCAATTCTTTAAAATAATTGAATTCAATATTTCTAGTTTGCTCGGAAGTTGCAAGATACTTTCATATAAAGAAAATTTCTGAGCAAAACGTGGCAGAATTTATATGTTAAACATAACTCGAAGTTGAAATAATGCTATCTTATGGTGCTATGTAGGTATTCAGTATTTGTGCTAATTAGACTACAAGCTTAGTGTCTGGTATGAATGTATTTAAATTCCTCTCGAAAACTATTGACTTAAGTATAACTAAGATTTTATTCAAGAAATATAAATTTTAGAAAAAATATAAATGTATTAATAGAAGAATGTAATACATGGTATATATATATATATTTTCCAGATATGGAACTCTAAAAAAATATTTGCATGAATATGTGTTGATATGATTATACAAGTTTGAGATGTAATGATAATGAGATTCAAGATTAGAAAGAGAAGAAATCTGATCTAAAAGATTAAAAAGTACATACCGCATTAAAAGTTTTCTTTCAAATAATTGTACTGATTTAAATATATATTTTCTGTTACCCAGTTTAAATTTTTAGCATTATGTATTATAAGATAATTCCCTTTATCATCAAAAATAGTTATAGAATTATAAAAATATTACATGTACTTATAGCTTATCTTAAGCTTAAGCTTTAAGAATTAATTTTCAAATAAAATGTTCATCAAACGCCAGAAATAGACTATTGCTGAAAAAGGTTTATTCTAATATTCTTAGGGTTTTACCGATGCGAATGAAATCTATCGTTTTAAATGCTTCTTGCTGACATTTAAGAAAAAGTATATGATTTTAAAAAAATCCTAGAAAATTAAATAATTAGGTGCGAAAATATTGTGATAAATTTGATTGTATACTATATGGATAAATCAAATATTCGTTTATATATGTAAGTATTGCAATTTCAATTGTTGACCCCTAATATTTTTTCTACCCATACTCAAAAAATATTTATTGTTTTTAAATAGCTGAGAGATTCATGATCATAATATTAGAGTGACATCATCATGTTATGTGTTCAAAAAAATATCTGACCATAATTGTTTTGCTTGAGGTAAATAGTTTAAGAATTGGATAGATAATTCTAAAACACATGCATAATTATTTTCCTATATGTAGAAGGTATCATCCGTGACATAATTATAATGTATATGGAAGTAAAACTAAGTACCGGGGAGTTTTTTCTTTCTCTGTTCAAATTGGTAGAAAAATTTAAGCAATGAAGCTTGTTTATTTCCCAGAATATACTGTTCTTAAGATTTTACAGGACTTCAGTAAAACTTCTTGCTGTCAAAATGATTAAGATCTTTTCCAAATTTGTAGAAAATAAAAATTCGCAGTCACACTTAACTACTCGTCGATGTTCAGGACAAAAGGCTGGTTTTCTTTAGAAATTTTTTTTTTCCAACCAGGTGAAAAAAGGGTGAAGCAATGTCTAAATGCATGCTAACTGTAAATAGTTGTTGTACGAAGCACAGTTTCTGGTAAATATATTATAATTATTCAAATTTCCAAGTTAAATATACTGCATGTTAAATGTACAGATGACGTATCAGTAACTCCTAAAGTTATTATATTCCTTCAATTTTTATTTTTAAATTTTGTAATAAATTATAGACCAATTCAAAAATATCCATGGAGAGCGTTACTCATATAATTGTAGTATTTAACGTAATCCATGTACTCTATGATTATTTTAGTACAAATATATTTATTTTTTGCTATGTGCCACAATTCGACCAATAATTTGGGGCTTTATATTTTTATATAATTCCAGAATCTGGCAATAACTTGATTATTGTACTCAGATTCAGCGCGAGCTATGTATTTTTGAATACAATATTAGGCACTTTACTTTTATCTTCTTATTGATTTCGAGATTCAGTCTAATACTTTCAAAAGAATTTCGCTCAGTATTATAAACAGAAAGGGAAAAGGTTGCCTTTCAACAAAAATGCTTTAACCCCACTTTTATCCAATTTATTTTTATATGTAACAGCTTTCCTACTTTATCAATGTACATAATACTGTTTAGCACCCATATATATTTTTAAATCCCAATATCTGTTACATTAACTTTGGTATTTAAATTCATAGAGCCAAAACATTATGAACACCCCCTCACTTGTCAATGAAATAATCTGGATGACACAGAATCCGAGTGTTTTAAGAGAATGATATTTAACTTTTGGAGAAGGTAATACATAATTCTTGCACTTATACTTTTGTGAGTGAGGAGAAAGAAAAGCTAGTCTAAGCGAATTTGAAAGAGGGTAGATTGTAAAGGCACAAAGACTCAAGATGAATATCCCCGAATCAACATGACATGTGGGGTGCGTGTTCTGCTGTTTTCAGTATTTATTCAAAGTGGATAGATAAAGGCGAAAACAGAAATATACACCTAGTTGTCCACGCGTCATGAAAGAAAATCAAAGTCGGAAACTTCCCCGCTTGGTATGTCACGATTTCCTGCCTAGTACCACTAAAGACCCACCATGTAGGGCAGCGATGCACGTTAAATCTGACGAGAGCTGAAACATCCTCCCATTAGTGTGGTGTGGTAGTTAGGAGAGGGGGTGACAGCTCAGGTGTCGTCCACGTCACTTGACCATGGTTCAAAATTATGAGGTCCGTCGCCAAAAGGCCTCGTGTAGCTGAAAAGTGCGACGTTAATATTCACTCACTCACTCCCCGCTTGGTAATCAAAAATGGTGAAGGACAGTGACTCAACTGGCAACCCAATACAATGTAGGTTCAATTACAAGTGTTTCGGAACATAACATTCCATGGTCATTGTTTGATATGGGGCAGCACAGAAACACCCCACTTGTTGGCCTCTTTTGACCAAGCATCATTGCCAACTATACCTAAAGTGGTCTTAAAAACATTGAGATATTACTATAAATAAGTGGAATAAAGTTTTTTGGTTGGATGAATCCAGATTTTTCTGTCATCAAGTCGATGGATATGACAGGGTGCGCCGTCTTCCACAGTCAAACAGTTACTCCCTCTATGAGCACTGACTGAAGTTGACAGTATTATACTTTGAAGAATGTTCTCATGGTTCACTCTAGAACACTTAGCTCTTTTAGAAAGAACCGTGAAAGACTTTCTAAGCATAGTTGTAGATCAGTTGCACCTTCTTTTTTACCAACTGAAAATGGAATCTTCCACCAGCACAGTGTCCCATGTAGAAAGGCTAGAATTTTGTTAGAAGGATTTAAGAAGCATACAGATGAATTTCAGTTAATATCCTAACCAGCCAATTCAGCGGAGCATAATCTGATACAGCACATTTGGGTTATCATAGAAAGATGGCTCAGAGATCAAACAACTTGATGTCGGATATCTCTATTTGTTATCTCGTGACCACTGCTTAGAAAATTAGCACAACCTGTCTCCATTCACCTACCAAGAACTTATGGTATCCATGTCAAGGCTATTTGCCGTTGGTTTGCAGACAAAAAGTAGTGTAACGTGTTATTGAGTAGGTGTTAATAACCTTTTGACTCTTGAGAGTATATACATATATATATACAGAAGAAACGCATAATCTTTTGAAAAATTCCTTGGGGTTACGTTTTCGTTATGAATCACACCATTGAAGTCACGCACTACAGTCAGAATGGTTTGGACAATAATGTAAACTCATTTTACTTTTTTGTCACATATTTAATGTTTACATAATAATAACTACAGTATAATTTCTAGACTGTTTCTATAAACTGAGAATTGATTTCTAACGTCATCACGTATGTTTAAATTACTGTTCATTCTCCAACGTGTCCTTCACAACTTCCAAACTGATTTGCTTCTGACCAAATATTTGTTCGTACACGATCAGTAGCTGCACAAACTTCATTGATATTCTTGTGAAGTTTTGGTTCTCAATCGGAATAGAATGATCATTTTGATTTAATTTCTTTTTGATTTAATTCTCTCTCTGAAGCATCATGAGGGATATTCATGATGCAGTTCGTGATTTTTAGCCACGGTCTGAATATGACATCCCAACTTGAATCCCTTCCCCTAATGAAATCATCGAATATAGTGCTTAAGTAGCTAATTTTCTGAAAATGACTCCACGAACCCATATCAACCAGGTCCTCATTTGTTCATTAAATATTTCCTCTTTCTTTGTGAAGGCAATCTAGAATGTATTGTCTACTCATATTCAGCTCTATTTGAAATTGTAGCTTTACTTTTTATTTGCATAATATATACTTAGTCATTCCCGAAGGTCAGTTGAACATGTTCAATCGTTTCCGCATGGAAATTTCCTGTATTTACTTCAAAGATATTGCAGTATATTGTTGAATTTTTTTCTACTTTTTTTCGAAAGGGAAGGTACTCATTCACATTTCCTTCCTCATTGACTACTTGTAAGTAGCTTACTACTTCTACAGTTTTAAAAACTTTTGAGCAACTGTCTTCTTAAAATCACCTATGAATGCGCAATGAATCATGTCTTCTTAGGCACATTTATTAATGCGCAAAAAAAAAAAAAAAAAAATGTTTGGATGTTTTTAAACACATCCCTTTTAATTCAATACTATCATGTACGATAAAGGATAATTTTATCAAAATATCCTCCTCGGTTTAAGTTAAGTGAATTTTGGTCTAGAATTTTTTTTTGAAACTAGATTTCTTTAAATTGTTATAGGTAACTAATTATAATTAAAGTAGGCATGCATTCTTAAATCATTTTTTTCCTCATTAGATTTTCAATCAATAGCTAATCATCAAAAGTTCTATTTTTCCTTCTCTTTGTTGAGATTTATATAATAGATAATTATTTATATTTCTAGAATGTGCTTCTTTGCTATAAATTGTGCATTGCAATAATCTAGATCAAATTACTTGAATTGAAAGGCAATACCTTAACATTCTTATCCTTATGAAATAAAACTTGTTCAGGCTTCCATAATTTAACTGGTTATTATAACAATGCCCACTCAATAACATGAAAGATATTAGAAACTGGAAGGTAATAAAAATTATTTTAGTACAGCAACGGAGTCATAACATTTCATAGGTTACATATGCGAAGCACAAAATATGGGTGCCATACCAGTGTAAAAGTTAATAGAAATTGCATCTTCAGGAACATATGTGACCACACATTGGATTAGAAAGAAAATTCTTTATTTATAAATACAATGATAAAAGAAAACTATTGCAATTACTGCTTATTCAATTTTTTGTCTTACTCTCATGTTTTCTTTTTGTTTTCCTTTCGAAATTAAGTTTTAACAACAGATTCTGAGAATTAATTTTTGTTTGGGGTGTATTTATTTTTCAATTTCATTTTATTAATAAATATGTTATTTCATTTCGTTTGATAAAGCAATATGAGAAATAAGGTGAAATACTGACTTTTGTAAAGATAGCAAGAATTTAATATTTTGCTTGTAGATTGAATTTTAGATGTTATATTTTATAAATGTATTTCTGAACAATTAAAAACCAATGTTTCATTTTTATAATTCTTTAATTTGAAATTGAATTTGTTTGAATTATTAAATAAGATGTAACATATTAACATTTTTGGTCGTTTTTAGATAGATCATTTATGGGAAAAGAAAGAGAGTTATTATCAACGTATCATTATAAACCAACACGAGAACTGTTGTTGATGGAACTCGTTAAATTTTGAGCCTCAGTAACATGACGCTGACGACATCCGAGCTGGCACCTCTCTCTTCTAATTAACACATCAACGGGAGGACATAGACTCGACCAATTAAACGGGCATTTGCGCTTTCTACACGGTGGGTCTTCATTGGCACCAGGACTCGAATCCGTGACATTCCGTTCACGAGTTCGTGAGCATAAGCACTAAGCTATTGCGGCCATAGGTCATTTCTGGATTGGAAATATTTAAGAAAATAGTGCAGTGTTAAAAAATTTAGTTATATATATATACATATTGGTCGGAATCATTTTGTATTGTCAGAATCACCTATAGGTATTTTAAAAAAAGTGGAAGTTGGATTTATAGCAGATTGGAGGAAATGGAGAACGGTATACAAATAATTAAATAGAAATGAAGACAAGAACATCAGGTTGTATGTTCTTCAATTTATTCAAAAATCAGTTTTCGTAATAAAGTTGAAGTAGTCAAAGAAAAAAAAATAATAAAAGAAGAAAGTAGACATTTGAGATAAAAAGTAATAATTCTTTAATATGCGTCATGTGATATCGTACATCAAATGATTGACACTGATTCTATCTGTTTTGTGAGAGCTAATGTAAAGATCAGTCTGAACTCTCTATTACTAAAACGCAAGATCGCTGAATTTTGATGAGAAGCAGAATAAAAGCTTCAGTAGCTATTTGTTTCACAGTAAATGAACGAAAAAGAAGCAAAAAATACAAGTAAAAGGAGTGAAAGTAGTGCAGCAAATGAATACAGTAATACCTCGAACTTACGCAATAAGTGTGACTGAGTGAGATAGCCACTTAGTCGAATTTGCTAAAGTGTCGAGTATATAACTTCGCATATAAATACTTAAAAATTATTTTTAGTTAAGGGGCAGAGACAAAGAGAAATAATAATTCAGAAAAATGCATAGTACAGTCTTATGTAACATACATAGGAAATTGTAAGTCGAAGTTATTTTGATAAAGAAGCTTTCAGTAGTCTTCCGGCTCAAAGATTCCCCCTTTCCCCGCAAAATTTCCTCGTAGTACGCTAATAATTTTTTTATTCCTCGTTTGGTTGTAAAAATAAGCTCATCTTTCGAGGCTATATTTTCAAAAATTTGTAATCATTTTTCATTTAAACTGAGGCCTTTAAAACTCTGAACCGTCTTCCGATCTTTTGTTTGAATTGGGTCTAAAACTCGGACTTCTTTAGTACCTTGTTTTTGCTAATGAAAGAGATTTATATGAGTTCATCAACTGACAGCTCCTGCAAAAAGGATATGTCATTTGAATAAAAATCAAGTTTTTCCTGCTACAAACAAATAAACATTTTTTAGCTATTGAAATAATTTTTTAATTCGGATTTTTGAATCATTAAACAATTTTTCTTTTCTTTAATTTAATCGGGGAAAGGAGAACAATTCGTTAAATCGCGAAATACGTGAAATAGGGGTCCATTAAATCGGCACCCTACTTTTTATAGTGGAAATATCAATAAAGTATGAGTTTTTCATAATTTATTAAATGTATTAGTTTATCAAATGAGTTGATGGAAAAATAAATATATATTTACAGAAAGGCAGTATAAATATTTATTCAGAATATATATTTCTCTTTGCTAAAATATGTGAAAATAGCAACGTAACACAAATAATTCAGTTCATTAAACTAGTTGATTTATTAAGTAATGGATTGATTATTAACGTCGCTTTCTAAGGAAATTCAGGTTGTTTTGTTGGTAGACATTTTAATTTTCAGCCACGTTCCTGTATAGAGAGACCAATACCAAAACTGGTGCTCCACTCTCCAAATTTTCACGTACGTTAAGTATTAGAGAGAGGGTGGGAGAAAAAGAATAAATGAGGAAATTTTTTGATACAAGTATAAACACTTCGCAAACACTGCAAAGAACCTTTTATTGCATTCCCATACCTTCAGAATAATTTTATGGATAGTAGTGCACAGAAAAGATCGTACTTCGAAAAGACGTATATATACGTCCGGGGCATTTAACACATTGGTTGAGCGTGACGTATATATACGCCGTTGGCACTTTAGAGGTTAAAGTCGTTTTGTAGCTGTAGCGTCAAAATATAGTATTATTGAACTCAATGCATTGTTATTTGTTTGGAGGAGGGAGCGATGAAAATTATGATTGAATATTGGGTCGCCAATATTAAAAGTTTGAGAAGCGCTGCTTTGGAATCTTCCGTCTTTATTTTAGTGTGAAGTAGAGCCAAAAAAATGAGGGCATTGGGGACCGTCTATGATGTTTTAGATTTCGCCATACTTCCCGTATTTACACGCGTCGTCTCGCAAAGAGGCAAAATTCCATTCAGCGCAGCACAGTAAGTGCAATTGCGACCTTTGTAATTTCTAGATATCTGCTTCGTCAGCTGTAATAATGGTCTCCATGATGGCAGTCTGTGTTGATGCAAAAGTACAGACCTGTAAACAATCGCATAATTTTTATTGACATGGTACATGTAATGATTCTTCGATCCAGTAAAGAATCCTTTTTAGCGTTACTCGCAGGATGCCTGTAACACTCTGCGTATCGCTTTTTTATTCGACCTCCAAGAGTCATCAAATAGTATTTGCGTGATAATCAAGATACTATGACCAACGTGGACAGCAGTATAGCAAAGCTCAAAGACATAGGTTCGGCAGCCAACGTACTCTAAGCTGTCAAGTTCTAACACGCTCTGAGAAGGATTTTTTTCTTATGCACGAACTTTACATAATCGATCAATTTTCTTTTACAGCTTTCGATTACGAAACCCATATGCAGCTATTCTTTTAAAATATATGTAAATAGTAGTACTATTAAATACTTTATTCACATGCACTGAAAAGCTAATTGTGTGCATATACCAGTCGACTCATCGATGTGGTGTAGAAATTAAGAGAGTGAGGAGTCAGCTTAAATACCATCTTCATCATTTGACCCTGTGTATAATTGGACTGATCATGATTTTCTAAATTGTATTGAATCTTATCTTTACTTATCCCCGTAAGCCAATGCTTCTCAAACTTTCAATATTTGCCACCCAATTCCCAATCATAATCTTCATCGCGCACCCCCATACAATAACAATGTATTAATTGCAGTATTAATGTATAATAATTTGACGCTAAAGCTACAATACGATCTTAATTATAAACCGTACAAATTATCAAGTACGTAAGTATTAAATTTTGTATACAACTTTGTATATGATAAGTCCATTGAAAAATCACTAATAATTATTAAATTTTGTTCTAAAATTAGTATTGATACTTAGTATCAAGTATTTTGTGCCGTACTGATACATTTATGCGCAGAGTATATCATATAGTACGCCAGAGTAAATGTGTATTTTATTTTTTATTGTGTAAGAATATATTTTGTTTTGCTTCCTTTTAGTAAATTGAAAATTTTTTAACTAAACTTTTATTTTCAACTATTCAATGTGTTCGCCCCTCCTTTTAGGGTTACCACGCCCCTCCCAGGGGCGCACTCCACAGTTTGAGAAACACTGCCGTAAGCACAAGTATTAATTGCATCAATTAAAGTACACTAATTAAATACTTTAAACTAAATTTATTGCATCAGGACAGGTTATTATTTATTTCTGATGATAATTGCAAGAAATATGCACATGCTAATATTTTTCTTTTTGAAACATGCAAGATAGAATGAGATAGTATTAAAAACTGGTTTTTTATTTTTTCTTTCACTAACAACATTACATTTAATGGGAAAAAATAGAAACATGGAAGAGTTTTTGTAACATAAAAGTTTTACAGTTTTTCAAAATATAAAAATAAACTAATCTGATTACTTTTCCAAATTACTGCGTTACAATCTAATAAATTTTCAAGTTTAGATAAAAAACACAAAATTTGTTCACCAAGGATTAAAAGTTTTTACAGAGTTAGAAATAATTCTCCAATTACAGGAGCTCTATTGTATAAAATATTCATTCAAAGTTTGTAATACGTATTCTTATTCACTTTCAATATCTTCTTTTTATACGGAATTGATGATGAAGTTTTTTGTCTCTGAATATATTGTCTCGCCGTCTCTAAGTCTTTTGTCTGAAATGTTGCAATTTTCCTGAAAAATAATTTTTAATAGCAAACCCAAATTGCATTTCCTACAAAAATTGAAGTGTTTAGTGAAAGAAAACTACAATAATTACAAACTGTTTTTCTTTACATTTTGACAAGCATGTCTCACAAAATGTTATTTATAATGTTTTAGTTACTGGGGGCTCATTTGTCTAAGAAGAAATGCCGTAACGGAATTATGCCATCTTATTAAGATGACAGAAATATATTTCTGAAGTTTTGATGAGGTCTTGATTTACATAAAACCAAATAATTATAAAGATTAACATATTTTTTAATTTTTGCCATGTTCATGATTATTAACTTTTCTTTTTAAAGGTTTTTGACACAAATATACATATATTACACACACAACATACATATATTACAAATATACTATTATATTAACTATTAATAATATATTATTTCATTAACTATTAATAATATACTTTATTATACTACTATATTATACATCATTTTACTAAAACCCCTTGTAAAACTGAATTGTGGCCATATGGTGGAACTGATTTTGAACTGCATTCCTACTCTATGCATCTAGGGTCCCCTAATGCGAGAATTTAATTCACCTATAGACTTAACGTATATAATCTTCTCTACACGACAAGCCTTTCACGAAATCAGGTTTCAAATAAGCGAGTAAAATGAAATGTCGCTGATAACTTGTCTTCTATAGCTAACTCATATTACAGAGATACAGAAAAGAGCGAGTTACAGTTCTCTGTTGGAAGAGTTTTTAAGTACAAAACCATATAATATTTAAAAAATGCTTATATTCTTTCTACGTTGCAATTTAGAATTTATGCATTTCGAGTAAGAGGTATGACTATTTATTACTAATTAAAGAATTAAATTAATAATTTCCCCCTCAAATTATTTGTTACCTAGATAGGCTAAAAGTTTAAATTCTGAATTCCGCAGGATATTCGATCTGAATCTGACAAAAAATACATATATTTATTTCTGCAGTCAACGGAAAATGAATGGTTTCTTCTCAAAACATAAGTTTTATTTAAATCCTCTATTCTCATACTACCCCCCATTCATTTTCTATATTCCTTTTATAATAAAAAGCTATTCACTAAGAAGGAATTAACCATTGGTATGGAAAATATCCATGCGTTGTATAAGATTTAAAAGTAAATGTTTATGATTCAAGTTCTCTCTAATTTGCATGCCAAATGGGTGGTGTGTGTAAAAACTGTTCGAACACCTTCTTATTAGAGTTGAGATAAGCTTTATTGTGAAAATTTCATCTCGGTTGGAAATTTGCTACAGAAGCACGAAGACAAACAGCTAAAAATTGTGCTTAACTTGAGCAACATAATTTTGTTAACTTCAAGTTCAGGCGTCCATGGAAGCAAGGAAAACACTTCGAGGCATAGAATCTCTTCGATGTACCTTGACGTTGTAACGCTTTCACGAATGACAGTAAATAGAGATTTAGCTATTAAATGACATCGCGTTTCATGCCATAAATCATTTTTGTCAGATCATAATCAGACACACAGCATAGGCCTACAATGAAAAAAAAAATTAAGGGAAGTAATAGCACAACTTTATGTACTTTTTGGTGCTTATTTCAAAAATAATAATGAAAAAATTTTAACACGTGATATTTTCTTGACGTGATGTTTTCAATTTTATTTAATTTTTTATTTGCATTTACCAAACATATTTTTCAGTGTTGAATTTCTTCCCTACGTTTTTGTCCTTCAATATACGGTTATAAAACAAACAGAATACCACTATGTGATACAGGAGCAATCTATCTTTACCAATAGATAAACCACAAGTTAGACTCTGATACCGAATATAAGCCCTTTGGAACTGATTCACCTCAGCCATTTCCTCAGGTTGAACTTAATGATATGACTAGGAATATGTGCATTTCGCAAAGATAGATGAATGGTTGGAGTACAGATTAAAAGAAAACTTGTTGGTGAACGGAGCCTCATTTTATTGGCAAAGGAATAGAGAATAACTTTTTAAATACAAAGAGGAAAACAAGGATCTGGTCTATTGTTCGGATGCTTCTGGATTGACGAGCCAATTTAATATCCCCTACGATAAAAATTAATGTAAGTTGTTTATAGATTCACTGTAAAGGACCCTTACAGCCTTATTACACGTACACGTTTGGAGCAATTTTCCAACCAAATCTGAACAATTTCTACCTAATTTCCATAGTAAATGCTACAAACAATTTTTCCCCAATGAGCGGAAAGAGTTGTTTGTGATAAAAGTGGCTTGAAATTCAAGCCAATAGGGTTCTTCGGTGCCCTACGTCATTAAAAAAATGGTGGAAAAAATGACAGCTTCGGTTTTGTCAAACGCATCCGATACGGAGTATAATAGTTTAAAGTGTGTAATATTTAAACATAATGTTACTCCATTTCTATTGTGTGAGCAGAATAAAAGAAATCATATTGGATATTCTATTTTCGAAGCATAAAAATCGACGAGTAATTAATTGTTTAGTTGGAGAAGGGCTGAAGTCAGAGCATGTCGTTTTGCTTAAAGTAACCTTTACCCTCAGCTGAGTGAAACATTTTCCTAAGCGGTTGCTTCAAGTATGAGTGTGTGATAGGGCCTTTAAACATGTCTTTCTTCTTAACGAAAGTCAGTATGCATCTATACCAGTAAGGCCCTCTGAATTTAAAGAAACACTATGAAAATTTAACTTCCTCTGCAAAATAAAATATGCCGACCACAGCTGAATCAATTCCTATTATTTGAAAGTTATCCCCATGTTTCTTGATCAACAAGGTGGATTTACAAATTTCTCATGTTTTATTTGGGAGTGGTACAGCCGTGATGAACATTGCGTTAAAATAGAATGGCTGAAAAGTCAAAAACCGGGCCACGAGAGTAGGAATCGGAGCAGCTTAGTTGAGCCAAACACTGACCTCTTCTGGATATAAAATTAGATGTAATGAAGCATTTTGACAAGGCTTTTCCAAAAGATAATGATTGTTTCAAATACCTGTGCAAAATGTTTGCAGTTTTGTCCGAAGTCATTTTGAGAAAGAGGGAACCTTTATTGGTCCAGGTATCCTCAAATTATGAAGGATAAAAAATTTGAGGCTACCATGACAACAAAGGAAATTAAAGCTTTGTTTGGTTGGCTCAAAATACATTTTCTTCATTCATATTGGGGCTTTTCTCACGAAAATTTAGGATGTCAGTGAAGAACAGGGTGAAAGTTTCCACCATCAAAGATGTGGAGCGAAAATATCAAGGAAGCTGGGATAAAAACATTTTCGCCGACTACTGTTGGATATTAACACGAGATAGACCTGAGATAAAAGAAGAATATAGAAGTTTCAAAGGTAAAAAAGTTCATAAGTAGAAACTTTATTTCGTTTCACTGTTAGCAGAATTTGAAATTTGTTTCAAGCTTTCATACATTCAGAATATTAGTTGCTCCTCTTGTTCAACCGTTTAATTTATGTAAATTATCTTAAAAAAACCAATTAAAATCGTATGTTGGTGATTTTCCAGAAACTGTACCATATTTGGACGTAAAAAGTTTAAACCTTAAAAAAAACTATTTTTCCCCCCAAATCATAGTCAATTCGTGATATATGGCAACAACCGATTTCATTAATTTGGTGAGAATTTTGTCAAAAATCCATATTATCAATATTTAACTGTGCAAATACAGCTGTTGAAAGATGGTGCATGATAAGTTGTTCGAGAGAATTTCTTTTCAAATACGATTTCATCAAAAATATCGATATCGAGTTTACAAAATTCCTGACGTGATATAAAAAAA
>BMAV01005644.1:1078618-1094185 GCA_019973955.1 Trichonephila inaurata madagascariensis | reverse complement strand
CGATAATTCCTACTTGGTGCACTTGTTTATATGTTACACGTATATGAATTCACGCCATTGTAATTTTTAAAGTTTTACATTCATTTTTTGCGAAAAAACCTATATTTAAAATCGTTACCTTTGGAAAATTAAATTAATTCTACAACTTAATTAAGGTGCAATTGTAATATTGGTATTTAAATTACATTTAGTTCATGGAAAAATGTTCAAAACATTTATAGATCATTCTAGAAAATATTTCATATTCTGAACTAATAAAATTACTTATCACATACAAAATGTTTTACAAAATATTTGTCGTATTCCACGGGCATTGATATTATTCTCGGGTAATGAGATTCATTCAGTAGAAAATATATAAATTTAAACATTTTAATGACGAGAAACAAATGTAAATAACCCATGAAAATAAAAAAAGCTCATTCAGGAAAAAAAAAAAGAATTTCTTACACTCGAAGAAAAGTATTCAAATTTATTGTACTGAGTGATTTTTAAGCAATATACCAGAGCAATTTAATGCATGCTTTGTTCTTTTGATAAAAACTTAAAATTAGTCACAATGGATTCTGAATTTGAATTAAGAAAGAAATAATGAAAGAAAACCATAAGAATATATTAAGACGAAACTAAGTTTCAAATTCATTTATTCTTTGTATCCTTTCTTATCACTGTTATTCAAAGAATATATTCTATTCGGAATGTAATTTTACAGTTTTTGTACCTTAAATATGTCTGGAATGGGGACAGACATGAATAGTAAAGCATATTAACATATAGTGAAAGTAAAAGGGGGAAAAAATAGAGAAGAAAATAATCCGTCGTTTTGCTGTTGCACGTTCTTCCAAATTCGAAGAAAGTAATAATCGAGATTGTTTATTGGTGTTTTAAATTTTCATTTTAAAGCTGAATGAGATGTTAAAGATGCTGCGATGTTTTTATTTATTTTATTGCAATTTGGAGCCATGGTCATATGATGGAGGTGGCAAATGAGATGGTACTTTAATCTACAAGTATCTATTTTGAATGTATACAACATAAATTAGTACATTAGTGTAAAAAATAGAAAAAAACTGTGCAGTGACGTATTCTATTGAGATTTCATACGAGGTTCACTCTGAACATTGTGAGATATTCCTAGGTCTTTAAAGTTAGTTGAAAGTATTCTCCTCCAGCATTAATGCATTTTTGTTGACGAATATTTCACAGATTAAATGCCTCAATTCATTCGTTTCTTGGAATTGATGAAAAAATGCATTTATAGCAACATCAATGTCTTTATCTGAATGAAAACGACGTACACGTAAGTTCTTTTTTAGAATAAATAATAACCAAAATTCACACATAGCTAGATTCAGAGACTAAAGTGGATGATCTTTCTCTTTAATTTTTTTTTTTGTTTGTTTAAGAAACTGTTAATTCGGCTGTATGGGAAGATGCATTGTCATGGTGAAGCATTAGTCCCTTAACAATAACTTCTTGGAGAATTTCTGGAAGACATTTAGTGGAATTCCGTTTTGCTGTTACTGCCTTCTGTCCTTCCAACTTGATGTCTTTGACTGATCCCGTACTTCTGAAGAAAACGGCATACATTAATTTTTTCATTGTCTGTTGTCTTGTCAACATTGTCGGCTGGGAAACATCTTCAAAGACCCAGACTTTGCTTTCTTGACGTGTTGAAATGTCTAAAAATGGTTTGTATGTTTCATAACCCGTTACAAGTTTAGAAATGATGCGGTGGCCACCATTATTTAGCAATTATTGGGTTTCTTTACAGATTCTGATACGCTCCTCTTTTTGATGCTCAGTTAGATTATGGGAACTCAACGGCAAACTACTTTTTTCATACGTAATTCTTTACGAATAATTTTGTGTATGGCTGTGTCCCATCCAATGTTTAAAAAAAAAAGCTCTTTCAGTATTATTTGGTAGGTACAGTGATTATCATTCATTAACATTTTTCGTATGGTAGACACATTATCCGGGATTACTACCAACCGTGGCCTTCTTTTGTGTTCTTCATCCGTAATAGAATGGTGACCACTGCAAAATTCTGCATACAGTAGCACGACATGGAGATTCATCACCAAATGCTAATTACAGCCGTTGGAACCATTCCTCTTGATTTAATCCAGCTTTAAAATCAAAGAAAATCATAGCACGATAATGTTCTCGCGTTACCTCCTTTTTCTCTTCTGTCTAAAATTTATTCTGCTCTAAAAAACTTGAAGTAAGTCAGTAAAAATCATCTGCTGTGTTAAAATACTTTGTATTTCCCAGTTAAAGCGAGTTATTTCTGTAACTTCTTGTCTAAGCGTATCTCAGAAACTGCAGAGTTACCTTCGTATTTTGTGACATACTACTGAAAATATTCATACTATTATGATGCATCTTGGATGGGTAATTACTTTGTGCTTCGATATATGATTCATATATGTTGTAAGATATGGCAGAGAAAGGAAATATATGCAAAATAAGAAGTGATAAACTTTGATTCATTATCTTTTCCTGTAAATAAAAATTACTTATTGCTTACAAAAAATGAGTAAAATTTAGTTCTAACTGAGATAAAAATGAATTTAAATAAGCAATATAATTTTAATCATAAAAAAGTAATGTAACAAGCCTTTTTAAATATGGCATGAGGAAAATATCAATTTATTTATCCCGACGTCTTCAGAAAAGAGATTGGGGGACCATAAAAGAACATCAATCTTTTTCCAAGCTGTTCAATCGGAGAATATGTTGGCTTTTCATATTCTAAAAATACATCAACAACCAGTTAAGCATATTGTTATCTCTTTTACTATAATTAAAAAGGAATACATTCCCATTGCTCTAATAATAGGACGATATTGAATCTGAGAATCTCAACTCCATATAACTGAGTCATTAATGATACATTCATTTAGTTGAAAAGGTCAGCATAAATTCAACAGAAATTCGAGTCCGTAATATCCTTTTATTTTCCAAAATAGAAGCTTCTTTTTTTATACGAATAGAGTCTCTATTTCAAGTATTATGTTATTGCCAGATTATGAGGCATTCTTGTGAGATTAGATATTAAGCATTGAAAACCGTGTCCTAAGAAAACAGATCTTGCCTCCCCATTTTTTTCATTGCAAATCCCCTTACAATCAGTTTCTAAGACAGAGAGAGAACCGTTTTCTTTTTTAATAGTAAAACAAAAACTATAAAACATAAACTGCACTGTGTTGGAACTCATTTCAACAAATAATGTTTGAAATATTCTCTCTTGCTGGTAGTAGTTCTCGTTTCTTAACACTTTAAAGTAAATGACATTTGTTCAAAAGCATTTCAGTATGCTCAGATGATTCATTTTTTTCTGTCCTTACAAGTTTTTGATCTTTGGAAAAATTCCCCATTACTGATTTCATGTTTTAGAAATGACATTGTGAAATACTTTATAGTTTCACAAAAGTTAATTGAATTTGATCAGTCTCTAATCAACGGTTGACTCTCCAAGGTATCTATGGGTAGAAGAAAGGTATAAGCATATCTTAGTATTATTTTACCTGTTAATTGAAAGTTATTAATAATTTCAAATTTTTTCTATCTTCTTAAAAGTATATAACGTTTTTTACTCCTTAGTTCATATGCGCAGTTTTGTTTGCAAGAGATTATAATTAAAATGATAAATTGCATTTTTTTTTATTTTAACATCCTGTTATTAGATATTAATTGAAGCAATTGTTGTTTGTTAAAAGTTATTTTGAAATACACTGTGAATAGAATAAACTGCATTACTTATTTTAATTTTAAAATTTCGTAGTCAAAATCACATATTATATTTGACCTTTCAGAGACTACTATAATATTTCAGAACTTTTATTGCAATTATGAATTGTATGTTACATTAATTCATATGGGAAATAATTGTTAGTTAAAATCTCAAAAAATATGTGTTTTATATGAATTATGATAAAAAATTGTATTTATGTAAGTACTACAAGTATCAAAAAAATTGATACTGAATAAGATAATTAAAAACATCTTAATCTTATGTGATGTTTATTAATATAAAATAATTTCCCTTAACCACTTCAGATTTAAAAAAATGTATAAAAAATTCGCGATATATATTCATTTGCTATTTATAATATTTTTAAGGATTCTTATAGTTATGAGTAATGCATTAATAATGTTGAATTATGTATAAATGAAGTGTAACCTTTTGTTTTCCTTGGTGAAAAGATCAAATAGATTTATTTTTGGAGTATATTGTATGAAATTGAAAAAATTGGTAGATATTTCATTTTTTTAAAACAAGAAATATCTAGTCATTACATCAGACTGGGACTTAAAACCATTAAATTCCAATACTTGTGAAACCGCCCCCTTAAGGTGACAGTTTCTTTGATTATCCGCGTGAGCTAGAGGTGTAGGGTTTACAAAAGGAATAGTCATTTTTAAATTCTTAATATGACTTTATTAAGAATGAAACTTAAGTGTCCAACAATTTAGATAATATTATTTATGCGAGAATCTATTATGAACAAACACACAGTAATATATAGTTAAACCGAATCGCGTAACTTCGACCACTATCAACACTTAAATCGCCTAATCTCATTTCTAATAATATATTACAAGTCCTAATATAAAATAATCAATCCTACCTTAATCCAATTTTAGTTTCAATCTTATGAAGAGGCGTCTGGGCGCGCGTGCAATGGTATGTACCTTGACCTAATGGCTTAATCCAGTGTTTCTCAAACTGTAAGGCGCGCCCCCCCAGGCCGGGGGGGGGCCCCAACTCTGCGCGGGGCGCGTGATCTTATTGAAAAGTTCTAAACAAAAGATTATTTTAAAAGCACTATTAATTTACTGAAAGTAAACAAACAATACATTCTAACATAATAAAAATAAAAAAAAACACATTTACACTGATATAATAAACTTAGAACTGCATCAGTACTGCACTCAATGTATTTCATAATTAATTAAACAATACTATTAGAACAAGTTTAGTAATTACCAGTGATCCCATGCACCTGTCATGTATAAAATTATATACAAAAATAACACTTATCTTCATAATTTTTTTTTGTACAGCTTTTAATTAATTCCTTAACTGCAGATAAAACCTTACGCAATTTACTTCCCAATGCCACCATTTTAAACGTAGGCCCGCGTATGTGATGTATTGGGGAAAGGAAAAAATTAGCAAATCCTCTGAAATATATATATATACTATGTAATAATTCCCCCTAGCATCCTTTTAATTAACTCTTTTTAATAATCTTTAATTCTTAGGTTCAAAACTAATGTCCGAATCTTAATCGTAATCGAATAATATAATTACTTCATAAACCCCTTTCCCGCCCATTGTAACCAATCAGAGCTCTTATTGCAAAAATGTCACGCGGTCTTCATCGTTGAGTATCAAAACCGATGTCTCTGGAAATCCCGTCTCTCTCTCTTCGCTCGTTTTTCTGTAGTCATGTAGCCGGCTGCTTTGTGTTGTTGTTTCTTTGTCTGTGTTGTGTCGTCCATGCTCAGCGTAATTATTATGCTTAGGTGTTTCAAGATATTCAATAAATTGGATTTACAAATTTAAAAGACTGCCTCATAATCCCATCATAGAAAATGCATCAACATACAGGAATCAATCAACACCGGCCACTCCCTATCCTTTGGTTCCCTGCAGTAATAACATCCACTCGCCATGTCTTACAATTATTTTTACCACTCTCCAGAAATATTATAGAAATATTTCGTATATATAAGTAAATCCTTCATAAACACTGTCAATATCCTTTTATTGCATTCCAAAGCCTTTGGATAATAATTTTATGGATAGCACACAGTGCACATAAAAGATAGTACTTCGGCAAGACGGTTATATACGTCCCGGGTAATTAACGCTTTCAGTGAGCGAGACGTTTATATACGCCGGTGGCACTTAACATGTTAAAGTAGTATTGTAGCTTTAGCGTCGAAGCAGATTATTATTGAATTCAATACATTGTTATTGTAAGGAAGGATGGCTCGATCATTGAATATTGGGTCGCAAGAATTGAAAGTTTGAGAAGCACTGGCTTAATCTTCAAGGAAACTTCACAATCGGCTGTCAATTCACGCTTGTATCACTTTCACACATAACATTCCCCAAATTGCCATACGACTTACTGAAACTTCTGTTATTTAAAAGCTATCTTATTTTAATTTCCTCTTCACATTTCGCTTCTTGGGCTTGGGTTGGAAAATAGTTGCCATTAATCTTGGCCCCCAAAGCACCCAGGGGTCATGTTAAAGAAAAGACGCGTGAGCCCGTCACATACTTAAGTAGGAATACTTATGCACATATTTTATAATTTTAGTTTCTGTTGTAGTGTAATATAAGGGTGAGTGAGTGAATATTAACGACGCACTGTTCAGCTATACGAGGGCTTGTGATGGCGAACGTAATTTTGAACCATGGTCAAGTGACGAGGACGACACCGGAGCTGGCAGCACCTGTCCTAACTTCCACACCACACCAACGGGAGGATGTTTGAGCTCTCGACAGATTTAACGTGTATCTACCCCCTACACGGCTAATCTTTAGTAGTACTGGGATCGAATTTATGACGTGCGTGCCATGATCTGATACCTTGACCACTGGGTTACCGCAGCCGCAATGTAATGTAGAAAATACAAAAAATACACAATTAATATCTTTTTTTAACTATAATAAAAGTCTGAAGAAACAATACAAGTTTCTACATTGTTCTTTACTGAGTGTGACCTTAAAACCAAATATCTCTTCGAATGACAAGGCCTTGGTGGTATAAGCTTCAAATTATAAAGAGAAAACAGCTTCAACACGTATAGGAAGTAAAAGGGAAAAAAAAATGTGTAGTCTTCAAAGAAAATCTACTTTTTAACCCATTTTTTTAAACTATACGAGAAAATTATCTAATGATCATAGAGAATTAAGATTTAAAGTGAGATTTTTTTTTCTTTCCCAGTCACCTAGAGGATTACAAAGTCGTTAATTTTGTATCTTTTAGTTTTTTGTGCAGTCCTAACCTCCTAACTGAGGCTTTTTTTAGGAACGACTTTAACTTCTTTTTTGTACATGATAAACCTTTACTTTCTAATAAAATTTACGGTGCCTGTATTGTCTTCGCCTTTTGACCAAAAACTAATTAAAACCGCGTTATAGTTTTCTTGATATATTTTTTGACTGATACTGAAAAAGTTTTTTTTTCCAATATCAACGTCCCGAAATCATTGTGTTTAACACCACCTATATATTCTGCCCCTCCCTCCACCCCAAAAAAATATATATAAAAAATTTATAACTAAAAATGGCTTGCACACCATAAAATAATCACATGAACAAGGTGCTTAAGAAAGTATCTTTAAGGTATCCGACTTCGCTCGGAACCGTGATTTTACACAAGTGTATAAATGGATTTATGATATTTGGTGTCACATAGATTAGAAAACATGTATAAAATTGTTTTAAGAATATAATTACAATAAAAAAAATATTTAAGTACAATATTTTGACAAAAAATGAACATAGAATGGCCAATTTGCATAACATCCTCCTTTTATGAAAAATGTTTCTATTATAATAATATATTTTACCTGTATATATCTCAGACCTCTGTACCAAGGCTGAATTAGAATTTTTGAAATATGTAACTTAGAAGTAGATTTATCCATATTTTATTTACTAAACAGAGGGGAGAAATTTTAAGAAAACAATGCCGATAATTATTTCAATTGGGGGTAACTCTGAAAATAATATGAATTTTTCAAAATTTCTAGTTCAGACTCTCTGGAGAAGTCTTTACTTTATGCAAGTATATATATATATAATATTATTATTATAGAAGTTTTTTCGTAAAATGAGAACGTTTTGAAAAAGGTTGCTTTAAGTTAATTTTTTGCCAAAATATTGTATTTAAATAATCTTTTTTTTTGTCAAAAAAAGCCATTTTATACATATATTAAAGTTATTTTATACATGTATTCTAATCCAAGAGACACCAAATATCATGAAAATTATCCATTTATGTTCTTTTTTAAAATCACGATTCCGAACGTAGTTGGATACCTTAATCGTAAAATGTTTGTGAACAAAGAGAGCGGCAACCATACTAATGAGAGCATGGTATAAGAACGTTATTATGACCGATCTAATGAAAACAACAGTAGCACCTCAAATAGAGAAAATTGGAAGACTAGCATTTTGGAAACCGAAAACGGAAAAAGATACAGAAAAACTGTTGATTCAAAGTTTTAGAACTTCAATTATTTAGTACGAAAGGCCATTTGATTCTCACAGATAGGACAAGTTGTCCTATGTATACTCCAAAGGGTCCGAAATCAATACACTCCCTTTTGTATAAGTGTTCAAAAGAAATAACCATAGGTATAATTGATGGATAATACTTGGCTTCCTCAGATAATGTCTGGACTACATTTCACCAAAATTCTACACAACGCTTAACCCGCGATCACTCGCGCGGGGTGTTCTGTACACCCCAGCAACAAGAAAATCCTCCCAGGATTCTTAAAAGAATGTGCAGAACCATGATTTTTTCTGTAGCTGCCCATTTTACGTCATTGAACCTACAGGCTTAATGGATTCCCTTTTTCTCAAACGATTGGAATGTAATGACCTTCAAAGTTTATCTGGAGGGCTGAGAACTCCAGCGAGAAGTTGAGCATATGTATACAGTCTGCTCTGAATGCTTGGAAAATGATTAAAATATTATTTTTCTACTTTCTACTATCATTATCTCATTATTTATAAAGTATATTTATTACTAGTATAGACGTTTTACTGGTTTATGAAAAAATATGAAATTATGTGTTTTAAAATGAAAATTTTGTATGTTTATTTAAATTAATGTTAGTCTCATTTATATGCAATAAATTTAATAATTTTATTTGTGTAATAAAAAAAATATCTTGTACTTTATAAATATGTATCATAATGACTTAATTTTATTTTCATAATTAAATACACGTGTTAAAAGTTTGGGGTGTTCTCTACACCCCGCGAGTAACGACGGTAGAAAAACAGGCGCGAGTGACCGCGGGTTAAGTGAGAACTTTGAGTCATAAGATATCCATCATCTATCTTCTCAACTCGGCGAGATTTTGGATGGCATTGGGACTAGAATCAGAACTTGATGGAAGCAATGCTAGTCAGGAGTTCACGACCATTAGTCATTTACGTCAGATAATGATGGTTAAGGTATCCGACTACGTTCAGAACCGTGATTTTAAAAAAGTGCATAAATGGATAATTTTCATGATATTTAGTGTCACTTAGATTAGAATACATGTATAAAATTGTTTTAAGGACATTTTGACAAAAAAAAGTATTTATATACAATATTTCGGCAAAAAATTAACTTAGAATAACCTTTTTTCGAAATATTCTCCTTTTGTAAAAAATGATTCTATTATAATAATACTTTGCCTGTATATAGCTCAGACCTCTGTACAGAGGCTCAACTATGATTTTTGAAAAATTCACATTATTTTCAGAGTTACAACCCATTGAAATAATTATCGGCATTTTTTTCTTAAAATTTCTCCCCTCTGTTTTGTAAAATATGGATCAATCCACTTCTAAGTTATATATTTAAAAAATTCTAGTTCAGCCTCTATACAAAGGTCTGAGCTATTAAGAAACAAAATATTATTATAATAGACGCAATTTTCACAAAAGGAAAATATTTTGAAAATGGGTCATTCTATGTTCATTTTTTGCCAAGATATTTTACTTAAACAATTTTTTATTGTAATACTATTCTTAAAACAATATTATATACATTTTCTAATCTAAGTGACACTAAATATCATAAATATTATCCATTTACAAGCTTTTGGAAAATTCCGAACGTAGTCGGATACCTTAATATTTATTAGTTATTTTTAGAATAAAATATTGTATAATGATTTGATATTAATTTGATGTGAATATTGATGCATTTGTTTATGAAGAATATTTCCTTCCTGTGACTCATAAAAATCTATGAACATTAGGAGGTTTGATGTTTCCTATTTATACTGAATTTTACGTAATCATGAGTACATTAAAACTAAGGTAATACGTTTCATTTTGAGTGTCAACGCAATTTTACATCACTTTTATTTCTCAAGCTGACAGTCTTGTGGGTCCTTTTCTGATGTGTTTTAATTTTAAAGCAAACGCAAATTGCTAAGAAATTACTTTGATACGCCTTTTTATTTAAATATTCAAATGTAGAAGTTCCCCATTTTTACTAATTAGACGAATTTTATTTTCGACTATTCTAACGTGTTTCGTATAATTTTCTCAATTTTAATAGTTTACTCCTAATTTCCTCACCAGGCGGAGCTGTAAGTGACTTTTACGAATAGTGCATAAACATTTTAATACACCTAAATTCGACTTTTACGACTGTGTGTGTGTGTGTGTAGTTATTAATATTCAAATCTTAAAGGGAGAAGAACACGAATTTAAATATACCCTAAAAGTTAATTTATTTGTAAATCACTGTAATATTTGTAACAGTTCCTTGATTCTTAATTTTTGAAAATGACCCAGACATTAATTTATGCCATAACTAACATATAATGATTTTGCATTAAAACATGTATCTTTAAACTTATTTTTGCTGTATCTATTTGTTAATGACTCGCTTTCATTTAACTTCGATGACTTTTAAGTTTTGTAATATAAAGATAAGTAGAGTTTAGAAATGAATATCAGAAATAATTTTAAGAAAGTTTAGTATTTTAAAGAAAAACTGCAGAATTTTCATTAAAAAGAATTACATGAGTTGAGGATATTTTGTACCACAATTTTGAAACGAAAACTGAAATGATACATTTATCGGCAATTTATAAAGCTCTTATCCAAAATAACTTCTATATTTTAAAATAAGTGTTATTGACTTCAAAGCATATATATAACAAAAGTATTTCATTAAAGGAAAATTATTAGTGCACAAGTAATTTTGTTACGTAACCCATGTACAAATCAACTATTAATAGTTTTAAAATTCCTTTTTCAAAGATATTTGGGGAGAAAATCATAATAAATTCTTTTTTATATAAGTAGATGTTAATAACATTCTGATTGAGGATAATGTGGATTTATTTAGATATTACTTATGAATTTCAGACTTTGAAGTAGCTTTAAAGTTAATGATGACGGATCTTGTAATTTTAAACCGCGGTCAAAGGACGAGAATAACGATTTGGTTGACCACTCTCCAAAACGTACTCATCCTTCTAACTTGAGGATATTGAGCATCTATTGATTTAATGAGCATTACTCCTTCACCAATTATTGCATTCTGTGGAACTAGGACTCAAACACACGATTTAACAATGTCAAGCATGAGTTCGTGACCATGAGGACTCGAATACTGAAGCCATTATCTTTTTATAGATGAATTGTATCGTTAATTGTGTTCCCAAAGAAAATTGAACGTTATATAATTGTATAGCACTTTAAATTTAACTTAACTATATAAAGACCATAAATAACAGTCAACAATTTTAAATAGTTTAGCACTTTGATTACTCGAAGATTGAAATCTGTCAATATTTTTCTCTTAGTTGAAGGTGATGATGATTTTTATTAATGTCCAATTTGAAGTTGTTCTAGGGTTATTGGCAACGCATCTGGTAATTTTGAGACTCAGTCAAGTGATGAAGAAAACAGCTAATGTATAGCAAAACATTATCTAAGCAGTCAAAAATTTTAAATGGCTTAGCACTTTGATAAATCGAAGATTGAAATCTGTCAATATTTTTCTCTTAGTTGAAGGTGATGATGATTTTCATTAATGTCCAATTTGAAGTTGTTCTAGGGTTTTTGGCAACACGTCTGGTAATTTTGAGACTCATTCAAGTGACGAAGAAAACAGCTAATGTAGCAAATCATTTTCCAAACAGACAGAAATTTTAATAGTTTAATACTTTGATAAATTGATGATTGAAATCCGTCAATATTTCTTTCTTAGTTGAAGGAGATGATGGTTGTTAGTAATGTCGCATTTTGAAGTTGTTCTGAGGGTTTTGGCAACGCGTCTGGTAATTTTGAGACTCAGTCATGTGATGAAGAAAACAACTAATGTAGAAAACCATTTCTCAAGCTTCCACAGCATCTTAATGTGAGTATTTTGAGAATTGACAATTTTAAAAGATGCAACAACCTTTCTTCATGACATCATAACTTAAAGCATTTAGTTCGCAAGGCAAGCTCACGATTTTACGATTATGACCCTCGAATATCGTGGACACTGTCTCAGCAGAAACGATTGAAAATATGAAACAGCTTTAAATTATTCAAGCGTGTAATTTACACAGATGCTAAATCGATTAGTTTACATATTTTTCCAATTAAATTTGCATATTATAATTATTTAATATTTTCAATTCACTGGGCCTTGAACAATCGATTGAGTAAAATTTCGAAGTATATTATCAAATATTTGAAGCCATCGCAAATAACATAAAAGAGTGCATCTAAATACATTAATATTCATTGAAGCTGAAATAATCAAAATTTGCTTTGAAGAATAAATCTTGAATATTGGTTTGGTCACTGTTGTGTGCATGAATGTGAACACAACATTTAATGAATGCTAATAATTATCGATTAAATACTCGTTTCTTCGGTTGAGTTAGTCCTTTAAAAGAAAGTGGAAGTAATTACTGCATTATAATAAGATGACTTGAGCATAAGAACACTGTTTTAATGTTTGAGGATTATTTGCATGAAATTAGTATAGGTAAAAGAAAAACAAGTTATCTGAATTTGATTTTAAAACTGATCTGAAAGCATATGAATCTGCCGTTGTTTGTTCAGGAAATGTATAATTCAAATGTTTGTTAGGTGGGCTTAGACCGTATTTTTCGAATATGTAAAAATGGAATTTAACCCTTAACTTCCCACTGTTGCATTTCTGCAACATATGATTTATCTTAATTTAACAGATTCAATATTTCTTTAATTACCTACAAATCACTTATCTGAGAAAAAAAGATTACTGCAACAAAATACATGCTAATTTTGTCACTAGATGGAAGTACATTTTTTTCCAAAAATTACAACAATTATAAAAATCTCTGATGCCTCAAGAACTGTGTTTTTTCTATAAAAATAATCCATTATATTTTATGCTTCATCTTGTTTATTGACGGAATAAATTACCAGGAGAAAAATTTAAACATTTTATGTTCATTTAAAAGTAATTTTGATTTTCTAATGGAAAAACTTTGAAAGAAATTTGATTTTAATTATATGTTGCAGGTTTGTAACATTGGTCTTTGGTTAACATTTTGACATGGCGAAAAATGTATACTAATCCAAGATGAAATTGATAGATATATGAATAATTCGGACAAATTAAGTGAATTAAGTGAGGATGGTCTTGAATATTCTGATGATGATGTTGGTTTTTACCTGATTGTGTATCATCTAATGAATATTCGGATAGCGACTGTGAAAATAGTATTGGTTCACAAAATATAATTCAGAATATAAAAAAAATCCAATGATGATAATAAATTAGATAGAAATGTTTCAGTCAGAGAACCTTTTTTTTTTAATTTAACTTTTATTAATAATAAAACATTGTCAAATAATTTCTTATGGAAAAATCAAAACATTTCATTGAATGAAGAAGTAATAAAATTCCATGGAGATGACACGCTCACAAAAGAAATTATGGATTTGGAAAGCGAAAAGTTTAAGTAGGGATTTGTTACAACAAAATCAATAACTGCTTTAAAAGTTTTCATTGTATGTAAGGTTCAAACAATTTATAACAATGAATAATAAAATCCTCATATAATTTTTTTTGTAATTTACAGCACTACTGCGCAATGTTGCACTTCTGCAACAAACAAAATATGACTGAAATTCAATTTAAAAAAGCTTAATTTTTTTTAAATATATTTTTCCTTTTTATTATTACTTGAGAACTAGCTGATATACTTTTTTCATAGAAATTTAAAAAAAAAAATTGGGAAGTTAAGGTTTAATGCAATTTAAATTTTTTTGTAATTAAACGTAAGCTTAGAGAAAAAGAGATAAGATGAAGTTTAGAGATAAATGTCTTCGAAATTACATAACTTTTTGAAAAAAAAAGATACATTTAAAAGTTATCAATTAAAAACTTTTTAATCATTTTGAAGAACCAAACTATTATTTGTGCTAAACATCTAGTAATTTTCTTTTTGGTTAATATATACGTTTGTTGTTCTAAATGAGAGAGGAAGAGATTTTAAAAGGTGCTACATAAAAAATGTTGTCGCAAAGTGCTAATACCACTACTCAATAATTAAATTCTTAATTAATTAAAAAAAAGCTGCATATTCTTAAAATAATTGTATATTTTATATTTACTTACTAAAAATATAACATTAAATATAAATGATCCTGAGTGAACAAAGTAAATTTATTTTCTAAAATATATTTTAAAATTTTAATCTAACACCAGCTTAACCGTTGTAGCGGAGTTGTTATGGTGACAAGCTCTTGCCCGGCGTGTCATGTCTAATGCCATTAACGACCTTCTGAGTATAAAAGCTATGTTGTATGAAAGGCAACCCATTGGTATGGTGTGGTATTTGAAAGAAGGGTTGTCCGCTCTTGTGTCATACTCATCACTTGGCAGAAAATCAAAATTACAAAGTCCTCCGCCAATAGCTTTGTTCCTGCTTTAATGTGAGACGATTACAAAACTTTCACTCATGCAACAAATATCTTATTTTGAAATAGGTCAAGTAAATGGGACGAGGCTCCGAGGTAAAAACCTCATTAGTCGATGTTTGTGGGAGTCTTAACTTTTAGTTTCATGATAAGCTAAAACTACAATGGTGTGCAAAACTTAAGCAACAGGTGGGTTTATTGCCATAACTTCACGAAAAATCATCTGAGAGACAAGAAATTCTGAAATGAGGGAGAGTATTATGTACGTAAAGGATGACGAAAGCATCGGCGCAAAAAAGGAATACAACACATACGGTATAAAATCAAACAAAAACAAGCTTTATTGAACGCATAGTATCGTGACTCAAGATTGTCTATCCAACAGGAAGAACAACAAGCAGATGTTCCTTAATATGGTATATGCTCTCCCCTTACTACAATGGTTGCTTTGCACCGTCTCCGCATACTCAGAACCAGCTGGTGCAACATTTCTTGAGGTAGGAGTGCCCATTCCTCAATCAACATCTGTTTGAGTTGTTGGTTGTACTCCGGATGATGTGAGCGTGTGGCAATACGTCTCCCCAAAGCATCCCACACATGTTCGATGGGATTTAAATCTGGGGATCACGCTGGCCAATCCATTCGAGTGATATCTTCACTTTCCAGCAGCTCCTCAACAGCAAGAGTGCGATGTGGCCGTGCATTGTCATCCATAAAAATGAAGTCTGGGCCAATGGCACCTCAGAAAAGATGCACATGGGGAAGAAGTACCTCCTCACAATAGCGATTCCCGGTAACAGACCCTCTGTCGAAAATGTGAAGCTCAGTTCGTCCGTTAAGCATAATACCAACCCAGACAAGAACTCCAGGACCACCGTAACGAT
>BMAV01005644.1:1046366-1064721 GCA_019973955.1 Trichonephila inaurata madagascariensis | reverse complement strand
AGGAATGCAATAAAACCACTGCAAACTAATCAAACAAAAAATAATAATATGCGAGCTAACTTCATGACAATACATCAGTTTTTTTTTACTTGAACCATTGATTCTAAAGTGTGATTGATTCTAATAGTTTAGTCGTGTAAATATTTAGTATTAGTTGCCATCGTTCCTTTTTTGAAGCTTGCTTAATGAAGTAATTCATAAATATTGAAAGTTCAATGACTTATCGTGTCTTGATTTCTGCTTCTAAGAACTTTTAAGGGAACTTTTTCGAGAACTTTTTTATGCTCTCTCATCTCAAAATCTATTTGCAACATTTTTACCATGTGTATGTTTGCTAAGAAATGAGGGAATTACTCCAAAAATTTTGAATAATTTCTGTGAATGTTTGAATTGTGAAAAGAATCCCACTCTTCGCAAATGTAGTATTTTAAAAATATAAATGAAGAACAGCTTTTTTTTTTTTTTTTTTTTGTATCCTTAATTTTATGATGCCCACAATTTAACTTTTAAAATTTTTTTGAATAACTTAGAATGTTATGTTTCGATAATTAAGAAGCTTTCTTTCGTAATTAACAACAAAAAGTTCACAATTTCCTCTTATAGGAAGAAATTCTATGCGGTTTAAGGTGTTTTTACGTCAAATTTTAAAGAAATTGTGTTTATAAATTTATTTTTCTGTAACATATACAACTGAAACCGCAATTTTATCAGTATGATTTCAGTAGGGATATATATGAATATCATGAATAAAAAAAAAAGGGGGGGGGGTTAAAAGATGCTCATATTCATACATTTTTTTATAGTCATTTGGACTGGTTTTAGTTTTTCCTAAATGTGAATTCATAATTTTGAACTGAAAAGGAATATCCATAAATGTTCTAGCATGCATTCAATTCTGATGAGACAGAATTTTCTTATCAGCTAACACAACATTTCGTATAATCCTCAAACCAGTTGTAAATGGCTCGACTAACAGTTGTGTTGTTCGGTGTTGATTCTCTCCAATAAAATGACACATTATCCATTTTTACAAGCTTACTAATAGTTAAGTGTTATTTCATTAAACAAAAATGTAATAGAAATGACGGGATTTTTTATTAATATCTACTGAATCGTTTCATTAACAACACTTCATGAACTCAAACGTTCGGCAATATAAGTGATAAAAAGCATTTCTAATTCCAAAGTGTTTTTAAGAATGAGGGAGCATTCTTTGCTTTTATTCAAAAAGTATGAAAGTAACAAAAACTTATATATCAAATAATAAATATATGTATGTCTAAAATATCTTCGGTATAATATTTTTATTGTTGAAATCAAGTAACACTAAAACGTATTGGAAAACAGGCAGCCTTTTTTTAGCAGTAATAGCGACATGCTTACTCCCTCCACTTCAAATGATCATTGTATTAATTTGAGAATTAACCTCGAAACAATAAAAAGTAGATTTTATTTCTGTGGGTCTATGCTAATTTTATATAATACCAATTATTTTTCTTGGGTTCTCTGGATTCTTGAGCAATATCAATTCCATCTTGTTTTTATAAATTAATACCAAAATAGTTGGGATTGGAGAAGGTTTAACGAAGTACTGAATCGAAGACGAAATGAAGATGCATTCGGTTAGGAAAAAGCGGGAAAAAGGGGGTTGAATATTTCAAGAAGACAAGGCTTATATATATATACAATAGACTTGATTCAATGGCTTCATCTACCCAAAAGTCTGACTTTCCTGCATCATTGATACTCAAGGCAGGTTCCCTTAGGTACTCCACGTCTAATAAATTGGATTCTCTTGCCTACAAGCAGCCTAAAGTTAGGTCACGTGCCTACAGCTCCTATAAGTCTTTTTTCCCTTCACTTTTGGTGAGACCCAACCCCATCCTGATAGATCTCCCCTCGGAGTTGCTTGGCCATAGACAGCTAACACACACTCCGGCCACATTTGGCGATTTTTCTTTCCTAATTTTTCCATGCCGACTTCTACCAGAAAACGAGCCTTTCATATTTTTTTTTTTCCGTACATCAATAGGATTGCAATATGTTTTACATCATCAACTCTAAAAGTGTGATTCGAGAATCAATCGACTGCTGGCATCTTTAAACGAAGAGTGTTGATTTGCAAGGAGTATAAAGTTATTTATACAGAAATGTTTTTTTAATCAAGGTTCTGATTCTTAGGGATGAGAAAAGTGATTAATTATTAGAAAAAACGTACGTGCGCATTAACTGAACTGGTTATTTTTAAACATTGTTCTGCAAAGCGCATACTAAACTATTGATGCAGGAATATTAATTTAAACTTTTTTTATGACGAGACGAATCCGAAAAATCTATTTAACTACATATAAGAAATGCAAATTGAATTAAATGAGTTAGACATAATAAATGACACACATACTCAGTGGATTCCTTTGGGATCTCAAACCCCTCTTTAAGACCAATAGACTTTTAATTTTTAGCATGAAGATTACTTCTTGGTACTTTTTTTGATTTTGAAAAAAAATGTGACCCCTTGTGACCCCTAACACTAACACACACAGGAAAGTAGTCTGCGTACGACACTGTGTGCATATTTATTTTAAAATATTGATAAATTTGTAAAGGAATTTTTAACAGTAGTTTAAAATATATACACATAAATTCTTTACTAATTACACTTTAATTCGTTCGTAATTGTTATTAAATAAATTATAACAATATTTTTTTTTCTTCCCCTCCCCCCACACCCTTTATTTTTTTTTTTTTATAACCACCCGGGGGAGCATAAACTACAAGGCCTCTTTTTATACTAATGTTTATGTAAGAACTAAAATATTAATATGTGCGGTTTCAATTAATTCTATGATTTGCAAAAAACTTATTTCTTAAATTACAAAAATTGTGTAATAAATTAAGATTAATCCTTTTTAATGATTTTGAAATTGTAATTTAGATTATATTCTTCAGTTTCCCGGTTTTTAGGGAATTGAAAGATTAGTCGATTATTACGAATACAATATTGAATACAAGACAAACGTTTGTGTCTGGGAGGGCTTTATTTATTTCAATATAAAGATATACTTTTAAGTGTAATATACTTTTTAGTATAAAACCAATGGTATTGGACAAAGGCTCTAAAGTTTTATTCATAGATCTATAAGGATGGGTTTGTACTAGCTCAAGGTTTATTGTTTCTAATCCTTTCAATGTTATGCGTTCTTGTGTTATTCAAAATAATCTTTCAAAGCAAGCACTATTATTATCCTTACATCTATTTGATTTCAGAGATTCTTGAATTACTAATATTATTGTCTTAAGTTCAATCTTCAGGCTATTATCAAACCTCATTGTACTATTGAGTTAATATTATTATTATTCGTTCAGCGAGAAAGTTATTATCATGCTTGATTGCCCTCTCTTACGGTTTTTATTTAAATTTTTCCTATGATCTTAAGAAAGATTGGTCAGCTTGCGTAGAAATATTGCGATAAATCAGATGGTTTTCCCAGGAATATTTTCTTATCCTTTTCTATTTTTAACTTGCTTTCAAACCTGATAGTTAAAAATAGATAAGTAGTTTAAATGAAACGAATATCTTATCAAAATCATTATATCATTATTATGTGTTATCATTATTAAATATGCATTGCTGAACTCATTTCTTTCATGTTAGTAATAGGAAATTCATTCATATAAAAAAGTAACAAAATATACAAATTTTTAATTTGGGATGTTGACGAATTTTATATTGAAGAAAGCTTTTGTAATAAATATATTTACTATTTTAATAATATAGAAAGTAAATAAAAAATATTAAAAAGATTTGATATTAAAATTGAAATATCTTTTCGATTGTTTTAAGTGTAAAACTCCATTACTTAGAAATAATGTGTATAGTATAGTCGCTGTAAAACACACACATGTTTTGCTACTTTTATTTACCTCTTTATTTTGTACTTTTAGCTAACTTATTCAGTCTAAAAAATGATGACTAGTTTATTTTTTTAGATTTTGTTTCCTCTCAGAAAAAATCGAGTACATTTATAAACTGTAAAAGAGAGGAAAATTGTGAATATTTATTTACTTTTAATAAATACGTACGATATTTTGATTTAAATAAACTTAGGTTTCTTAATGTATATAACTTAAAATTTAAATACAATTATTTAAAAACTATATGAGGGATAGAAACAAAAGAAGCTGATTTTTTTTGTTTAGGAACACATATTAAAGAAAAAGTCCATTGAAAAATGTGATGTAAAAGATTTCTATAACAAATGATGTGCTTTATTTTTCTGTTAGCTATACTTGTTATCCATTATAAGATGCGTATTTGTGGGAGCAGATCGACATAACGAAAGCTCAAACATATTGACCTCTATAAAAATACATGAAAATTACATGGAAATGATTTTATACATTATATAATCGGAAGGATACTTTGCAATAAAACTTTTAATACAGATATTTTATATTGCTTTTTACGGACCATTTTCACTGAACTATTTATATTTTTATTTTGAAAAGTCAACAATAGGGTAAATATTTTAAAAGTAATAAAAATTGGAGTAGATATTTTAAATATACATATAGAATTTTATTTCAGAATCAGTTCATCTCAGGGCCGTGGGTAGCCTGGCGGTTAGAGCATCGGACTCCAGACCGGAAGGCCTGGGTCCGATGCCTGATGCCACCAAATACCCTCCGAGTACGTGCTCGTTAAATCAATGGTCTTGTGGGCTGAATCACGAGTGCAGGGGACTAGAGAATATTTCCCTCCCCTCCAGACCCATGGAAAATTGTGGAGGTGGTGTCGCCATCTATCGTCCCTTCGGGGAATTTCACCGAGCTAATTCGTACTGTCACCTGTATGGTGCTGAAGGCCTAGGCCAACGACAGGCGTACTTCTAACCCCTTGCCACGATGAATTTCGTGGGCCTCGTTCTGAGCGGTGGCATTTAGAAAAGTTGCATTGATTTCGAATGATAGCTATTTACTAGATTCACTTCTATAACTTATTACTTGGTGACTTTCTCAAATCAAAATACTTATTTTTCGTTAATTAAATATCCGAAATAGAAGAAATTGATGATTTTTTTTGCTCAGTCACAGTAAATAGTTCATTAAACTATATATATCGTTCGTTAAAAATAATGTGGTCGCGGTCAAGGTAACGAACTCGTGACCAGCGTGTAATGAGTTCGAGCCAAGTACCACTGAAGAGCCGCTGTGTAGGGAGAGGAAGCACGTTAAATCTGTCGAATGTCAAACATCCTCCCGTTGGTGTGGTGTGGAAGGTAGGAGAGGAGAGTGCTCAGGTGTCGTCCTCGTCACTTGACCATTGTTCAAAATTACGAGGTCCATCGCCGAAAGCCCTCGAGTTGCTGAATAGTGTGACGTTAATATTCACTTACTCACTCGTTAAAAATAATGTGGACTATCGCAATTAATCAATATATATTTGAAACCCAACTTCTGTGTGATTGATTTTCTTACTGAATCCAGACAAGAAGAATACATTTAAAAGTACCAAAAGGAATAACTATACACACTTTTAAATATACGCATTTACGTACTGTGCTTAATTTTCTGATTTTCTTTTTTTCGAAAAATGCGAGGCATTAAATATGAGCAATATTTTTATGTATATTATGCAGTTACATAAATTCTTTTCTTTTTTTTTTTTTTAAAAATTTTATTGGATAACTTTTTTTTTTTTACTCCTTTTATGAGCAAAATTTTTCTTTTACTTTCATTCTTTAAATGTATTCATTTGATTTTGTATAGATTTATCCCTAAATTTTGAAAATCTTATCTAAGTTAGTGTTGATTTAACACGCTTGTCTATACATTCTTCTAAATTGTTGATTCCTACATTTTTTTCAGGTATAGACATCAGTTTGATTGATTGATTGATTATTGATTTTTTTGGCGCAAGAGCCAACTTTGGCTACACTGCGCCACACATTCGTTAGTATATGTGGTCTGGACGGAAAAAGAATAAAAGACGAAATTGTATGACAAGAGAAAGGGTCGAAAATGGAGAAGGATCACTAGGGTACCCCAGGGTCGTGAAATCGTTGCTTACCAAAGAGAGTAAACCCCTTGGGAAAAGGAAATGATTACTAGGGCACCTCGGGATTGTGACACCCGTACTCACCTAAAGAAGGTGAGCCCCCTGAGGGGGGTATAGACTTCAGAGCCGTACTACCAATGTATAACTTTGAACATGTAGCATAGCCTCCCTACATGATGCACTGTGGAAATATTAAAATCTTTGATTTTTAATTTTTAAAAAATCGATTGCGGGTTTGAAATGTCTTTTTAAAAGAATATTCAACATTTATCTTACATCGGATTTATGTGCATGATTAAAAGTGCCCCCCCCCCCATACATTAAATACCTTTTTAATTCACATACAATAAATGTTTGAAAAATTCAGTTGAGATAATTAGAAAATGAAATGAAGCAAAGTCAATTCAAAGAAAAGGTGGAATTATAATAAATTTTGTTTTTAGTTTTAGCAGAAAATATACTACGCGTTTTACTTCAAAAATTTTTTTTATGTAAATCCATCCTCTTTTTTATGGCAAATATTTTTATTACTAACAAGCTGTAAAATCCTAAGAATAATTTTATGTTCGTTTTCAGAAATAAGCAACCTCTTTTCCACTTTCAGCTTAATCTGAAAGTTATAATCTCCCTTGGAAATAAATCATCTTTCCTAATATTTGTCTGTTTTTTTTTTTATCTAGTTCCATAAAGCATCTGTAATAATTATTCATTAGAAAAAATGTACTTTTACTTGACATTTGTTCCTTTGAAATATTTTGGTTTTTACTCATAAGTTTTGTCTCTTAATTTGCCTTTTGTTTAATAGACCCAAGTTTTCACATGTGCACTTTTTAAAAATTTAAATATTGATATCTTTAAATTTAAAACCTTTTATATTCAGTATTCCGTACTTTGTATTTCTTCAGTATTTTTGAAATTTTATAGCAACTCATTTTCCCCAAAAGCATTTGCCCTTTATTTCGATTTTAAGCTCCCTCTTTGATTTTAGTAGTTACTCGACTGCAAGAAAGGGAATACATTTCAGAAATTTTAATTTCAATTCAGTACCTCTCTCTACTGAGTTTTTCAAACAAAAATGAATAATATTTGGAGGACAATCAAGATCTCAGAGGGTAGAAAAAGGCCGTTTTACCTGAACATTCGGAGAGAGCGCTAAGAAGCCCCGATGCTAAAAAGGGGTCGTTGCCAAGTGTGGCAACCCTTTGGTCTGTGTTCTAGGCGATCTCCGTTCTTCGCAGTAAATTCCTTAATGGCGCAAGACTGTTTGTTACTGGCCAAAGCATTGGCAGCGGGAAACCGGCCATTAGGAAACTATTCGCCCACTTAGACTTGAGTGCTTGTAAAAGCTCCAAGAAAAGGTAGGGGGAACGGAAGTGAGAAAGAAGGCAAATAAAAGGGGAAAACCGAAACCGACTGTGTAGAATTCGGCGTCAACTAATCGAGCGGCTAACAGCAAGGGAAACGGCATCGACTCAATCCAAAGAAGTTGCTCCCTTTCTGTTTTTATATATACATGTGGCTTCCCTTCTACACTTTCTTACTGTCCAATTCAGTTTACCACCCGCGCGGCAAGTGCGCTATGGGGAGTTGGCCATCTCTATGCAGTGCCAGAAAGCGCTTTTCAGGCGAACAGAGTTTTGCCCATTCTTCTCATCTCCTTATTTTGGCCCATCAATAGGAGGCTCTGGGGAAAGCCAAAAAAGCGGGCTCTACTGAAGAGGGATGAAGGAAGAGCAGTCGGCACGTTCGCCACTTGATGTGGCGAGTGTTTTCGAAACATTTCTTTATCCTTCTTAGGCTTCAATGACGAGGAATGAGTTGAAAGGGGGAAAAGGAAAGGAATCGAATGCCAAGTTGAAAGCGGAAGGGAGGGAAACAAACGGGAATTGCCGGATACGGGAGGAAGATTTTTTCCTCCCTCGTTTAATTCCGCTCTCGCTCTACATCTCTGCATACTAAATTATTTCGGGTTCATTTTTTTCGGAGATATCGTCTTTGCTGTGAATTTCGTTGAAACCAGATTTTGGAGAAACTATTACTTTGAGTTACCGAATAACAACAAATATGATATCCATTTAAAAGAGTTTAACGACAAATACTGTTACTTCCAAAATCTTTCCCTCTATCTTTTTTTGTGATAAGGAATTTTACTTACTTCATTTTCCTAAGTAAACAGATGCATGAAGTTCCGAATCAGTGGAAGTCTGGATCATAAAACTCGCCAATGAAAATTTCGTAAGAATCAAATAGAAGAACGATTTAAAGCGAAACTCAACTTGCGTTATATGATTTATAGTTGTTTTTGACGTTTAGCGTTGATAGCGTTGCGTTTCGAAACGTGAAGACAAAAACAAAAACTAATAGTTTTAGAAAAATCAAAATATTCTATTTGTTGATCTTTAATAAATCAAATGATTTATATATTCGGACTTTCAGTACGTCAATGCATGGTTAAATACTCTAAATCAAACCATGGAGAAAATTCTTAAAAACGAGGAATCATAGTAATTGTGGTGAATACTGTGAAATTCGTAGGTGGTGATTTACTAATCAAATCGAATCACAGTTCAAGTCTTGATTTCATGAAAGATTGTTCCGTGAAATAATGGAGACTACCACACAGGGACGTCTTAAGACTTGTTGAGGCCCTGGGTCCAATGTAGGGCCCACGTATGACCCTTAAAAGTAGATAGTACATAGCCTACATTGTACAAACAGTAACCCAAAGCAAACCAATGCGCACAAATCGGCTCGACCGACTGCCGCTCCTTGGCTTAATGAGTAATGATGGTGGTAGACCTAGGCCTATACATGGACGACGGTCATCACTTAATAATGCCAGTTGACATATAATCCAAAATTCCCAGTTTTTCGGAGAATACAACCGGAAATAACATTTAACCGTTAAAATTATTCGAATAATGATCTTTGTAAGGCTCAGTCGAGAAGGAGACAAGGCCCCAACTGAGACCGACACCCAGTTAGCCCATGCCTTACGGCTGTCTTCGGTAAATGTTAAAGAATAGGACTCGAATTTGGAAAAAATTTTCAGATATAAAGAAATGAAAAATCAATATGATATTCTGGCTTCACTATCCTTTAGAGAGCAGTATTTTTTATCATATTCCCCATTTTTAATCGAGTTGATTTAATTTTTCTGGTATAAAATGTGTTTCACGTGTTTTTTCCTATACCGTAATGTTAAATGAGCTATGTCTTCACGTATTAAAACGAAAAAGAAAATATTTATGGAATATTGTGAAATTTTTAAAAACACTATTGTTAACAGAGGTATGAGTCATAATATTGCAAATTTCCATGGAAATTGAAATATTTTTCTGTCTGAAAATATATGTGCTTCGCGTTTATTTAAAGCTCTCGTACTTTTACCGAAGATAGCTTTAAGACGTCCTTGGAGACTTCTACAAGTTAAGTTGAATCGAGTCTTAAGGGCTTCTGGTGGTCTAGGGTAAAATTTTTGAAAATGATGTAGCTTCTCAAGGGCAATTCTTTTCACCTAATCGTAAAACGTGGTATTCGAGTGGTTATGGTCACGTGAGTTCTAGTCCCTCTGAACACACCCGCAGTGTAGAGGGACTGATGCAAGTTAAATCTATCATACCTCAAAGTCCTCAAGTTACTTCGGTATGGAAGTTTGGAGAGAAGGGTGCCACCACAGATGTCGTTCTCGCCATTTGACAGTGTTTTGAAATTATCAGGTCCGTCGCCAGTAGCCCTCGTTAGTTGATAAAAAATCAACATAAAATCACCTGCTGGTGGTTCAAAACTATGTGGCATGTAGTCTGACAGTTAAATAACCAACCAGGAAAGGATACTTGTTATACTAAATATTCATACCGCTATTGGGAATTCAGAGTGCAATTTCTTATATGGATATGTTTCATGCGCCTAATTTACAAATTTGTTCAAACGATTTCAATTTCTGCCTCAATCAAGATTACTTAATATACCTACAAAAACTATACATAGGATATAATATACTAGATTATTCTAAGCTAAACGATAGGCAAGGAAATAGCACGGGACCAAGAAGAACTGTCAAAGTAATGCAGTAGCGACTTGGGGTTAAGATGGCAGGGTTGAACATAGTTTGAAGGCGCCGACCTTCCCTTTTACTTACCTGAATTACAATATTACGGGGTTGAAATAAAATTTATATATAGAAGAGAGAGAAAATACAGATGAAAACAAAATGTTAACACCAAAATTAATACGTACAAATCTACATTTCTAAAATCCTACAGTATCAAAAATAATGATCTTATTTATATATATAGAAGTATATAATAAATTTAAAAGTACTCAAGTTAATAAAAAAAAATCTGAATCTCCAACAACCAAAAGTAACAAAAACTTTTAATATGAAATTTTTTGTACTTCTGCACTTTTTTAGCTACCAGTACGATTATATTATTGATTGTGAATTTTTAAATGTGTGTGTTTTAATAGAATGTGTTAAATAATGCATTAGTTATTGACGGAAATTACTCTTAACAAAACTAAATTTACAAAAAATAGTTATAAAACCATTAAAAACTCGTTTTTATAGAAATAAATTAATAATATTACTAATCGAAATTCTTGGATTATTATGAAATGCTTTTATATAAGTTTTCAAAAGAACGACGAAGTTATATTCAGTATTTTAGTATAAATTAAAAAGCATGAACATTTAACATTTCGAATTACTTGCAAAGAAAATTTATTTAAAAAAATGTCTCATATCAACCCCGGCATGCATCTGTATATTAGTATTTATTAATTTGTTAACTGACACTAAAATTAAGAATCCATTTTTACTTTTGAGCTAATGAAAAAAGTGAGAAGCTATTTTTTTAAAAATATATAAGCAAAATCTGATTTTTTTTTTATGTATTCGATGTATTTATTTATTTCTATTGTGATTTTTATTTGACTCGGAGTTTCTTATACGCTCAAAAACTCCGAGTGAAATTTTAATTTTTTGAAAATAAATACATCGAAAATAAAGCTTGAAAATATTTAGTTTGATAATAAGGAAAGAGGTTTTAAGAAATAAACATTCAATAATCATTCTACTTTTGTTGTTAATTATGAATTGACCATTATCTATCTTTGTCTAGTTTCATTAATGTATTATTTTTTTTACAATAACAAGCTTTTAAAATGTATCGGTTGTTTATATGCGATTACATCGAAGCTAATATTAAGTAAAAAGAGGAAATTCTTTCATGGAGGACCTGGCAACAAGAAATTACTTTCCTTTCAAGCGAAAAGTACTGGGGTTAACAATTTCTTTCTTCTAATACCAGAATAAATTATAATAAGCAGTAGTGTAGTACTAAGTATCCATTAGGATAAATGTTTCCTATCAGGCATTGGTCCTAACACTACTTTACCTTTTGTGCTTTTAACAAGATTTACCTCATGCAATTCCCAGAATCATTACAACCACAAGACCCACATGAACCAACCCATTTACCCTCATAAGAATCACATGCATAGCGCACATCAGTATGCTGCAAACATTTCACTGTGTACTCTAATTATTTCAAACGCCGCTGAAGGCTACAAATCTAGAAGAAAAAGCAAAAGACTGTGAAAAAGAAATCCCGCGAAGAAAAGACTAAATACTTCGAAATCGAGCGTATTCAATAAGAAAAACTCGGTTTTAGCGAAGCGTATTAAGTTGATCGTTTCCAAACGTCGAAGTTAAAATGTCGAAGCTATTAATGAATTCATAGCATAAACCGGCCCTGCCAAACATTATTATTAAGCACCGTAAAGCGACGTATCCACTCAAGGATACAAGCGAGAGATTTTCTTTTCGTCTGTATACAAATGGAAACAGTTAAGCTTCATTCTTATCCCCGCCCACCGCCCGTTACAGGCCTTATTGGGTGTGTTCAGAATCCTAGACCTGTAATTACGCAAGATAATATACGTATATATTATATGCATGCACACAATGCTCGATTTGTACCTTTAGCGAGTGCACAATTATGTCAAATAGTTACGATTCTTTGGTTTATTTTCGCTTCAAGATAAGAGGTGTGCCTCACTTATTGGAAATGTTTTCGCATCAATGGATTTTCTTCTTTAGCACATTTGTTTCTTATTCTTTACTTATTCTTGTTGATTAGCGTGGTGTATTCCAAGATCTGGAAAGGAAATGGTTGCTGGAAGACATAGAAAGAGAGGAGCTTGGGTTATAAGGAATAACTAATTGCAATAACTTGTCTCACCAACTTAAAACAACATTAAGAAGAATTAGGCTTTAAATTCCAAGGGAAGAAGCATCGTATTAAAGGAGGTGAGCTGAATGATGAACAGGATAAAAAAAGATACTTCACAAGCAATTCCATTCTGTATATACCGATGTAAGATAACGTTACAATAATAAAAACATTCCAAACTCTGGAGACATGGTGAGAGAACAAAGTTTTGGGCACGAGTAATTTAAAGTCTTGTATTGCCCGCTTAAGCATCCCGACATAACAAAATTAAGTAATCAAAATATTTCTCATTACAATCTGTTGCAAAAAATATTTTAGTCCCTTAAAGGGCATTTTATTTTGTCATTTAAATCAAAAAGATGTGTTTATGAATGCATTACGAATATATGTATAGTTTTCTTTCTCCTTTTCTTTTTCTTTATATTCACAGTTATTCGGATCTATATGTTGTGCCAGATCAATGGATATTCCAATCTCTGTTGTTGCAAATTAATCGCATTTTCTCACCGCGAATTTCTACAATAGTCAATTTGCTGTGATGCATATTAACTATGTTCTTAATCTATGTTAATTCTATGTTCCATATCACCTTCATTCAATACATCCTTTATTATGCAAACACTACTGCAACAAGATGCAGATAAGACAGCCAACCATAGAATACAAAATTCAACATAAATTCGAAAAGTAGAATTATTATTTTTCAGAAATTTTATTTCTTAAATCAGTTACTGAAATAGATAGTAATAATACTGTTGATTTAAGTGAATATATTATAACTATGAATTTCATATTCATATTTATTTATAAAAATATATGCATAATTGTTGCGCCCAAAAAATATTTTGACAACTACAGGTGGTCTTCGACTTTCGTATATTCGGCTTTCGCACAATTTATTAGTTCGCACATTTTTAAAAATACAACTTTTTAAATATTTTTATCGATATTAGCACAAAATCTCAGAACATTGAAAAGGAAAGATAAAGAATTGCTTCCGCTTATTGGGAAATCAAATACAAATGTCATATTTAAAGATTGGTTCACTTTCCAGTTCGTACCATCAGTCTAGCAATAGTGTGAAAATAATTTACAATTTAAGGTATTATTAATCTTAGAAAGAAACCTGAAACTACTATAGAATTTATATCTGGGGAAATCTCAATGCTACGTTTCTTCCTCCCAATGTGCCTCATATAGCCCGTGGACCAAACAGTGATAGCTATGCTAAAATGATATTATATGAGGATAATAATGACCAAGGCTTTATTAAGGCAACTGACTGGGAAGATGGATAGCAGATTTGGGGAAGAATTATAATATATGGAACGCAATAAATAATATTGGAGACTGGTAGGCTGAAATAAAGAGTCAACAGTGAGTAGTTCCTGAAAATAATTATGCTCACAAATAATGAGTGATTTTATAAATTTGAAGAAACCCCGGAAACTATCACAGATGAAATACGATATCCTAATAAATGAATTAAATTTAGACGTCAATAATGAAGATGTTAATGACTTTATTGAATCTCACTAAGTACTGCTGTCAAAGAATAATTAATTGAGTAACAATGAGATACACAATGATGGCGAGGAAGAAGAATCTGATAAAAACGTCAAGAGTTTGACAATTAAAAATATAAATGAAGCCTTCATGCATTTTGACAAATGTTTGACTATCATAGAAGAAAATGTACATGTATTTAAAGTACGTAGAGCTATTGAGAAAGAAATCTTGAATATTGATAGAAATCTTTATCAAGGAAAAAGGAAAGGTAACTTTTCATCTTGTTTAAACTCTTAACAAGTTTATAAAGGAAAAATTCTAAATCACGCAAACTCGCCATTATGCATACATATTGATAAATAAACACTTTCAAACACAGTTTTTGGTGTACATTTTTTTTACTTTGCTCTACTTTTGAACTTTCAACATTCCCACAATTTTTCAGGAACGAATTATGTACGAAAGTTCACGCATTACCAAAAACAATCGCTCTTTTAAGGGTCCAAAAAATAACATTAATGTTTTTGCTTTACAGTCTGAGGTATCTTTAAAAACACTTGATTGCCTTTTTTTCATACTAGGAGGCTTTACATAATATTCATTTGCTTTATTGGATAACTGACAGAACTATGTTTTAAAAGTATTCTCTTGGATTGAATGCGTAATTTTTATATGCTCGTGATAATACAGATTTACTTGAAAAGTTATTTGAACTATGAAACTTTTGTGAACAATTATATATACTTCCTACAAAATAATTATTTTTCCCTCTTAAAATGAAGTTAATTTCAACCTCTCTTATATCAACTACTATGAATATGTGCTATAACCCCATATGCTATATATAATATATCAGTATACATGCTATATAATATATATAGAATATGTGGTTCGGAAATTTCTCCATTTTTCACGATTTCCACAGATAAAGTTTTAAACTTCCTTAACAAATCGCTAGTAGAAAAACTATTATCAATTTTTTATAAATGAAATTTAATTTGTGCTAGAATAACGTATTCGAAAATAGCACAAATGAAAGGATATATTACCCACATACCTTACTTTTATGAGAAAAAAATATCTAAAGAGTCAAACAAAAGCAATTTAGCTATAGAACTTAATTTAAAAATCGTCAGAAAAAACTTTTTCATTATGTCAAACATTCTAAAATGACTGAAAATGAAATAAAAGTAACAAATGTTTGATGCTGAACTATGACTTATCAAACTTAGATTTCACTTAAATATTTTTTTTTTTTTTTTTTGCTTTTTAGTCTTAAAATTTTATCTTATTAGTAAAATGATTAATCAGTTTAAAGTGTTAATATACGAGGACGAACCAGTATAAATGATATTTTTAAGAAAATCCTTACTGAAATATTGTTCACCAAAATTACATAAGTGTTATTTTTCCTGTAACTTTTCTTGAAAATTGCCAATGTATTTTTTGTTTTGTTTTGTTTTTTGTTCTTGTAAAGTAAAAAGAAGCAGGACATGTACGATCAAAATTTGCTCAGATATTTTTCAGTCAATGAAAATCTTTCTCTTCCTAATGTTTCTTTGAAAGGTCAAATTGTAGTCTGAAGGTGTGTTAAGTCTGGACTAAAAGGAGTATGCTCTAAAGTTGTTCGGTGGCAATTTTATTAGTTTTTCTAGGGTTACACCACATTTGTCTGCACTGCCCTGGAGGAAGAGAGCTTTACGGATCACAATGGAATGCTTTTTGGTCCGATATGTGCCACTTTAACCTTCTCAAAAAGTCCTTTGCATTATAGTGTATTAATTGTGCGTCAGTATTGAAAAAATAGACGTACACAATAAATCCTTAAAAACTAATGAGAACTTTTTTAGTAGATAACTTGTTTGTTTTAGTGGAATAGTTTCGCTTTCAGTATGCCATTCCATACTGGACGCTTTGTTCAGGGTATACTGAAGCCTCCAACTTTCGTCACCTGTTAAAAAATGCTGCTCCTTCTACTTCATATCAATTCAAATGCATTGGAGAGTTTTCGTTTCTTTTGATTTACACTCAAAATGGGAGGCACTTACCTTGATGTGATTTTGTGAAATTGCATTTTATTTTGAATGAGGAATTGCTTACATTTACAACTCATACCTATTTTGCCACGAATTTTTTTAATTGTTTTTCTGTGGTAATCTAGAATAAGGTCACAAATTTGTCGAATATTCACTCAGTTAGAGAGACCAGTTGTTGATCGATGATTATAAGTCAAATAGGGCTCAACTTTTTACCGACCATTTTTAAACACCTTACACCATTTACATACTTAGAAACCTCGATAGGATACTATTACCGAACTAGATATTTAAGCTGCGCCAAATTTCAGTATATTTAACAGTTTTATTTGTTAAAAGTTCATTAATTATACGCTTTACAATTCCAATGGCATTATGAATATACTTAACGTGCTAACGACTAAATAAACGAATATTGGAAGAATAAGACGATGCATAAAGTTTATTTAAACTTAAATTAACTTATCATGGTTGATATTGCAAAATATATAGAAATTGTGAGTTTTATTAAAAGGAGGTCTTGTTTATATTTGATCCACTTTCATAACTATTATATCGATGAGACCGTAAAAAACACATGTTACAGTTTTAAGATTACATAACACGAAGCATGCAGTGAAAAATGTCAAAATTGGTTTTCTTTACTCACGTGCTATTTAATTGCAAACAATTTTCAATCTAGAGTAAAATTTTTAAAAATAATTTCATCAAATTTGTGTTATTATATAACAAAAGAAAGCAAAATTCATTTAAAAAATGATCCAACTCCTAATTATTGTACTGAAATCTTGGATATAATACATTTACACATTGTGTAAAAAAAGAATATATATATATATATACAATGGTGTGCAAAACTTAAGCAACAATGTAAAAATTTAGCAGATAGCCATGAAATTGCAGAAAAGGAGGTCTGGAGATCAGTAGAGGGAACACGTAAGTCAGTAGAAACGTCATGCGTATGCAAATATCAGGAACAAAACGTCAGAAGCGATGTGAGCGTACGCAAAACGCGTGATGTCGGCGCGCGCTGCTCAACAGTAGAATGAAATGAAGGACGGAGACGCAATTCACCATATTCTCTGCAAGTGCCAGTGAGTCAGTTCGTGAAATATGGCTAGAAGAAATCACCTGGACGACTTCACACGTGGAAGAATGATCGGAAAGCTGGAGGAGGGGCGTACTGTCACCAGTGCAGCTGCACAGTTCGGAATCAACAAAAGTGTCGTTTCGCGCGCTTGGAAAGCGTTCCAAACCACAGGTACAGCTGTTAGAAAGGTTGGTGTGGCCGCCCGAGGACGACAACTGCAGGGGATGACCGATATATCATCCTGCAGGCGAAAAAAAGTCGACAGCAGTCAGCAAGCGCCATTGCTCAGAAACTCTGTACAGCAACAGATCGACAAGTGTAGCGGTTTACTGTGGCCAGATGCCTTCACAAAGGGGGCCTGTTCACCCACCGTCCTGAATGCTGCCTCCCGTTGAAAGATGGCCAACGAAGCCACCGTTTACAGTGGGACAGAGAGCACAAAAACTGGACAACTGATCAATGGAGTCGTGTCCTCTTTACGGATGAGAGTCGGTTCAGTACCAGAAGCGATTCTCAACGCGTTTTGATTTGGAGAGAGATCGGGACCCGGTTTTATCCCAGTAACATCAAGGAAAGACATCGTTACGGTGGTCCTGGAGTTCTTGTCTGGGTTGGCATTATGCTGAACGGCGGAACTGAGCTTCACATTTTCGACAGAGGGTCTGTAACCGGGGATCGCTGTTGTGAGGAGGTACTTCTTCCCCATGTGCATCTTTTCCGAGGTGCCATTGGCCCAGACTTCATTTTTATGGATGACAATGCACGGCCACATCGCACTCTTGCTGTTGAGGAGCTGCTGGAAAGTGAAGATATCACTCGACTGGATTGGCCAGCATGCTTCCCAGATTTAAATCCCATCGAACATGTGTGGGATGCTTTGGGGAGACGTACTGCCACACGCTTACATCATCCGGAGTACAACCAACAACTCAAACAGATGTTGATTGAGGAATGGGCACTCCTACCTCAAGAAATGTTGCACCAGCTGGTTCTGAGTATGCGGAGACGGTGCAAAGCAACCATTGTAGTAAGGGGAGGGCATATACCATATTAAGGAACATCTGCTTGTTGTTCTTCCTGTTGGATAGACAATCATGAGAGTCACGATACTATGCGTTCAATAAAGCTTGTTTTTGTTTGATTCCATACCGTATGCGTTGTATTCCTTTTTTAGCGCCGATGCTTTCGTCATCCTTTACGTACATAATACTCTCCCTCATTTCAGAATTTCATGTCTCTCAGATGATTTTTCGTGAAGTTATGGCAATAAACCCACCTGTTGCTTAAGTTTTGCACACCAGTGTGTATATATAAATACACTGGTGAGTATAATTTAATAAAATGAGGTGAAAAGTGCATTAGCTTCGGGACCCTAAATATGAGAGAGATGATAGTCTGAGATGTGGGAGAGTATAGTGTGGGGCGG
>BMAV01005644.1:984911-1040535 GCA_019973955.1 Trichonephila inaurata madagascariensis | reverse complement strand
TAATATAAATTTCCCTTCAGATAAATTTCAAAATGAAAAAACTTTAAAAACCTGATATTTAAAAAATTTTTAAAAAGAGTCGGTGGGTCGCAATTTACTTATTGGCGGGCCGCGTGTTGGACACCCCTGCCTTAAAGCACAGTGCTCCCCAACTTTTCAATCACCGCGGATCGATCAACCTTTGATAATTTTACCGCGGTCCTTTGAAGGAGGGGGATGTTGATTGTTTATATTTGATTACTTTTATTTAATAATTTTAGTTGAATTGTATTTAAACATGCCTTCAGAATAAAATACAGTTATACCAAGAAATTAATATAAAGTGATTTATATATATATAACATGGTATATAAAATGATTACCATAAAATCCTAAAAAATACACCACAGTATATAAAATGAAAATAATTTAATATTCATTGTGTGGACTGGCACTTATTTGGTCCACCGAGCTGTACCGGTCCACGGACCGGGAGTTGGGGATTACTGTTTTAAGGTACTATTCATTATTTTGTGCAATTTCCAAGAAAGGTACAAATTATCTGGTTAAAAATAGTAAAAAACTCTAAATTAGAACACACTAGATGTTTTTCTTTTCATCTTTTATTATAGAATTAACTATAATTAGTAATCTCAAGAATAATAAAAATATCTCCGGATGTTCCTGTGTTCTATTTTAATCTAATTCTCCGTTTAATCTGGGAATTTTTAAATTTAAGTTTTGTCAAAGATCTCGTTGAGACTCTCTAAGAAGTCTCGCTCTAGCTACTCTGGCAATACTTAGAGAAATTTTTTAATACACATCTAGAAAATAAAGATCATTTAGCTATACAAAATCGAAAACACAATATTTAATGAAAAAAAATTCTGCAGTATGCTTGAAACTTCCTTCACTGCTTTATAAAATTACCTTCTACTTTTGAACATTTTCGTATCTGCTCCCCAGCTTCAGATTTCCCATGTTATGTTTTTCTTATGCCAGTGATTTAAGCCAGCATTGATACTCTTAACATGATATCACACAGGTAGTGACTTCTTTTTTGATGGGGTTGTAACAGGTAATGAGACCACGATGTCTCACATCACTCTAGAGAGTAAGTGCCTAACACTTGAGTAACATCGTACTTCATCACCTACAAAATTTGAGGAAATTCGAATCGATTGTCTTTTGGAATTGTAAGAGTACTCCGGTGGATTTCATGCCAGAAGAAAACTACGATCAATTAAAAAAGTTGTTAAGAGACTAAGAAAATTGCAGCGATCCATCCAAAACCGGAAGTGAAGAATGCTTTTTGGTAGAATTATACTTTGCGTCAATTCCTGCCTTGACATTGCTGTTGCAACTCAATAATTACTCAGATAAGAAATTTTGATCATCCGCTCTGTATCCTGAACTTTTCCTTGAGCTGAAAGAGTTTTACAGCGAGGAAGGAGTTGACACTGGAGTGGTTTAATACACTGGAGGCAGAAGAAAGTCGAATACACACACACGGAATACTATTTACATTTCTAAAAATAACGTTTTTAAACAGGGCCCTTAAAGTCTTTCCAGAGTGTCATAGGTGCGAGGCTCTGATCAGGCCTCCCCCTGCCATCATCTTAATTGTTTTAATTTTACTTTTGACGAGGTTTTAAGAAATCCTGTTTTATATCTGGATTTTTGGAGATTTTTGGTCTTGTGGAGATGGTGTAGCTGAGCTATACACACAAAATCTGGGATAAGAAACAATAACAAAAATAACTTTACTGGTTTTTGATAAAAAAAAAAATCTTCAAAATCATTATGGATATGTACTATAAACGATTTTTAAGAATTATCATTCGTCAAAAAAATAATATTTATTTTGCTATAAAATATATATATATATATTTTAAGGAAAAACGATAAATGAAGGGTATTATGGAAAATAGTCGAGTAATTTGGAATAGGGGGTTTAAACCATTGGGCAACTAACTAAAATTTCATGAAACGTGGTTATTTTTAATTTTAAAAGCCATAATTTTAAGAATACGTGAAAATCATTTCTGTTTCGAGTTTATTTACAAAAGTCGCAAAGATCATCTTTCTCTGCTCCAGCACAATCAAGGTGAGTCCACAAAAAACAGCTGAAGCATTGAATTCAAATTTCCTCTCGTTGATCTTCGGAGGATTTTTCGTTACAGAAGTTCAGTGTCTTTGTTTTCTGGTTCTTTGTCTGAGGGCATGAAGTCTATTACAAATGATACAGCAAAAGGGAACGATAGGAATATCTAGTATTCCGTAATACCCGACGCGCCATCTTGGAAAATGAGCCTTTAAACTGAAGGACAAACCATTGTCAGCTAAAAAAACGACCACAGTATTACAAGCTACAACTCTTTTAGTGTACATTATACGTAACTTTAATATTAAAGTCACATGTGTACCAGTAGGTTAAAATGTGTTTGAAAACTCTTACCTCCAATAACTTCTGAAAACCGCAAACCACTCTTTGTTCTGTAGCGAGTGGTATGGTAGCAAGGGGGTCGACTCTCACTCATTGTATCATGAGAGACTTTCTTCAGTAATTTAAGGTTTTCTCACGCATTAGCAGTTACAATTAGAGCCTAAGCCTTGGTATTCCATGTTACCTGACTATTCCGTAATATCTGACTCTCATCTAGAAATCATAAGAATTCCGAAGCTCTTGAAGTGGTAGAACAAATGCTTAAATGTAGGAGATGATTATGTAGAGAAGTAAATAATAGAATTGTTTTTTTTCCAATACATGTTGTGTTTTTACTTTTTTGTACAAAGCTGCTTTTATTTTCTGAATGACACTTTCATAATAGCAACACAATTATTAATCTTACATCTAATAACTTTAAGGAACAAACTTGAAATAACCATTGAAAAAGAAGCTCGCTTCATCATCTTCAAGTGCTCTAGTATACAAAGTTGTTGAGCTTTGGGTGGTACGGTCTTTAACAGAAGCCCCATTTTCTATATAAATAAAACTATTAAAATTAACAAACACACAAAATATTTAAGATAAGTAATTGACAACCGGCACTCTAGTTCATCTATATGATTTTCTATCTGATAAGATGTGCTGGATTTCATTGAAATTAAATATAGGTATTGTTCCTAGATCAGTGCTTCTCAAACTTTCTGTATTTGCAACCCAATATTCAATCATAATTTTCATCGCACCCTTCCCCCCTTCCATACAAATAATAATGCATTCAATTCAACAATAATATATTTTGACGCTAAAGCTACAATACGACTTTAACATCTTAAGTGCCACCGGCGTATATATGTCTCACTTAACCGGTGCGTTGAATGCCATGGACGTATATATGTCTTTCCGAAGTACGATCTTTTCTGTGCGCTGCAATCCATAAAGTTATTCCGAAGGCTTTGGAATACAATAAAAGGACCTTGTCAGTGTTTGCGAAGGATTTACTTATATCAGAGGATTTCCTTAGTTATTCCTTTTCTCTCCCCCCCCCCCAACACATTACATACGCGCCCACGTGGGAAACGGAGGCATTGGGGAGCGAATTGCGTAACTTTTAATCGACAGTGAAGGATTATTTATAAACCGTACAAATTATCAAGATAAGGGTTAATTTTTGTATATAACTTTTTATATAAGCCCATGGGGTCACTGGTAATTATTTACTTGTTCTTAACTTAGTATTGTTAAATTAATTATAAAATACATTGGGCAGTACTGATACATTTATAACTGTATTATATCAGTGTAAATGTTATTTTTTTATTATGTCGGAATGTATTTTTACTTTCAGTAAATAAATAATTTTTTTAATCTTCTGTTTTCGACTTTTTAAAATGTTCGCGCCCCCTCCTAGCGTTATCGCGCCACCCTAGAGGGGCACAGTTTGAGAAACGCTGCCCTAGATCAGATTTAGAAATTTCGAACTTTGGTGTGCTTGCTGAAGTGTTGAACCTATTATTGCTTATAAGACGAGAAAGTTTGGAGTAGCTCGATCATATCTTCCTTTAACAATAAATTAAAATCTATTGAAACTAAAACCTACAGAACATAAGCAAATTCCTTACAAATCATATCTGTTATTACATTTTTCTCAATTAAGTTTGCTTAAGGTAATAAATTTTGTAATTACAAAATCCAGATTTTATAAATATTATTCATCACTACAGCGTTGATTATTTTAGAGGCTTCTCCGAGTAGGAGTTGTACACGAAAGAATCCAGAATTGTGTAAGGCATTGGCCCGTGAGGGGGTTGCCCTACTCCCACGTTTTCCGCGTGACCTAGGGGTGTAGGAGTGAATGAAGAACCAGGCGTTGCCATAATCTTAATATCTTTTATTAAGATTTTAACTTAAACACTATACAATAATAATGTTTATATTTTAACTTAGCGGATCTGAGGTGAAGAAACACACAATACGTATTACCAGATAAGCACGACCCTGATCACTAAATCTAACTTTACCGCCTTCTCCTAACCTCAGTAAATACACAATTCCTAGTATTAATTTGAACGATCCTACCTCTATATCCTAGGTAAGCAGCATATCACTCGGATCCTAAATGACGCGTTGTGGTTTATCTCGTGTGGAATGGTATCCACCTTGACTTGAACGCACTAGCACGAATAGCTGAACTCTTGAATGTCGGATAACTTCTCACTTTTAACTTTAACACTCGTAACCACAGACTAGCATAATCACTTCCCAAAGGCAACACTGCTTACGCTACACTTCTGATATTTAAAAGGTTCTTAATTTGCATAATCACGCTTCGCTTCTGGATTTGGTTGGAAAGAATTTGCCTTTTCGGCTCCAAAGAACCCGAGGAGTTTTTAGTTGAAAACGCGATGAGCCCGTCACAATTGGATCTGAAACTCGAAACTTTCTTCTCGAGGTTTCCTTTATAAAACTTTTATTTTTAAACTTAAACCTTATGAAATTGTCTTTCAGGGCGAAAATATCCACAATCAGATTTACAGTCAAATCGCATCAAAGTTAATATTCATTCTGGTAGTTTGTTTTCATTCTCCTGCTTAATAAATTTGTCTATTTTATTTAATCAGGAATAAACTTTCTCAATATTGCGATTACTGCATTTTATTCTGGATAAAAGTCCACAGTGATAGGGTATTTATAATGATCTTAATCTGCGTTGTCATGCTGCTAGCTCTGAAAACCACATTCGTTGCTTCCTTCACTTACTTAACACTTTTATGAATTTATACACTACATGATATTGAAAATGCTACACCAAAAGGAATGTATAGAAAGTGAAGAAACTCAGTAAACACGGAGAGATAGCGACGAACAATAAATGCTGTTAGACTTTAAATGATCCTTGTAACACAAATCGAGGATAATGCCAGGTCAAGTTCAGTAGGATGTAGGACCACCACGGACGGTGATACGCGAAGTACCAAGTCTAGGTACGGAGTCAATAAGATTATGGAAAGATCTACATTTCCTGTCAACTATTTGCAACAGTTCACTTTCTAAGCGTGATGGTGTAAAGGGATGCAGGCTGTGCCCAATCAGATTCCAGACGTGCTGGATTGGTGAGACAGAAGGGAAAAATGGTGGCTAAGGAAGCATTTGTACATATTGTACAGCATATTGGTTGATGCATGCAATATGAGGTCGGGTGTTATCTGCTGGTAAAGAGATTGACACTCTCAAAGAAAGAGAATGTACATCCTCCACGTATCTTTCAGCTGCCATGGTGCCCTAAATGGGAACCAAAAGTGGCTCGTTATCGTACGCGATGGTGTTTCAAATCATGACATCACGCTGTTCCGTGGACCGTTTCCCAGATGCAGTCGAATTAAATCTGTCATAACACAGGTGTTATACTCTCTACTTTACTCTAACCTGGCACCATAGTGAACGAGTTCGTCAATGCTGTGGGTTCAACAGTAGTCTTCTTAACGTACACGATCTAACACGTCACATCTTCTAACGATGCCGCTAGCAACCAATTGACGAGTAAATTGTCCTGATAGATGGGGGAACATAAAGGGTGTCCTGGACATATTTGGTGATTTTCAACGTCGCACCGCATGTCGATGCACACGTGTTGACGTCTCTCTGAATGCTGCGGCACCTCTGAAATTAGCCACATTTCCTTGTTCCCACTTTTGACATAATCGGTGTACCATGACCGTGTTTAAGTGGTCATCTGAGATTTAACAAATAGACTAATCTTCCCTCCTCAATTTAATTACAATATCCCTCGTAAAATCGTCTGTCTTCTGGAACTGTGTCCATTCCCCGGTGGCCTGACATTTTTCTTTATCACACGTGTGCTTTAAGACAAGAAAAATTTCCACAGTGATCTCCTGACAGAAATAATGCACCGGGTATTGCCCCCATTGCGTAGGCTACTTCCCTTGTATTCTACTCAACGTTTTCCAGATAACTGCGCTTTTAACATTTTCATTACTCGGTGAGTTGCGGCTACCTAGAAATTTCCATAGTTTTCTGGCCAATTCTTTGAATTTTTAATACCGGCCCAGTAGCTCAATTGGTAAATCGCCTGCCTTCGGTACAGGTGGATCCAAGTTGAATTTTCAATATCCCGTAGTGCCTAAGTTCCAACTTGGAGCACAATTGATCTCTCCCTTCTTAAATTGAACTTATGAATTCCCTAATTCCGAAAGCAAGAACAAGTAAAATTTTGAAAAAAAATGGAAAATAAAATCTCTCTTTCTCTATCCTATGTCATACTTTTAGATTATCTAAGGCTTTTGGTAGTTCATTTACTATTGGAGAGTGTTCACTGTACCATATTGTGTACTTCTATTAAAATAACATTTGCTTAGCAAATGTTATATTTTGAACTGTGTGTGTGTGTGTATACACACTGTGTATAAATAGTAGTTGATTTATAGTGCAGTTTCTAATTTTCTTCTACTTTAATATGTTTTGTGTAGTAAATCGAACTTCCTTTTTTCCTCTGATTGTATTTAACTAATTTAGTGCATATATTCTCAACTCGCGAGTAAAATCTCTCTACTTTCTATTAGTTTTGTAAAATATTTGATTCATTTTAAATCTGAATTCTGCTTATTATCAATAGTGTTATGAGAAATAAATTATACTTTTCTAATAAACTAAAACATGATAAATATTGGTAATTGAGCGTATGAATAGATATTTTACTTACATAATACAAACAGACAAAAGTCATTTGCATGAAAAGAAAAATTCTTGAGAAAGAGTCCATAAAATGCAGTGGAACTAAGAAATTTTTGCTGCACAGTTTTTTTTTTTTTAATTTATTTATTTTGAAGTATGAGCAATTTAATCGATCAAGATACAGCATGTTGCACATAAAGTTTACTCTCCAAAATTGCCGGGTTTTTTTAATAACTTTCGTGCTTTAATGATAGTAAAATTTAAAAAGCTGTCTTAAAAAAAATAATAGAGGAGAACATTTTTTGCTAAAAAATATTATTTGTTAAAGTAAATTAAAATCCATGTTATGCCGTCATTTATTTTTATCACTTCTCTCCTTTTATGATTTAAACAAACTATATGAAACTGTTAAATGATTTTGTATACACATTCAACTGTTTTGAAAAAGCGAAAGAGTTATGACAAGATTCATTTATTTTATTATTGACTTTTTTCTAGTTTTAAACCATGTGAAAACATATCGTTAAGCATTTCATTGCTTTTTATTTTTTTCCTTCAATGATTAATGATTCTTTTTATCACGTCTCCAACTGATTGACTGACCGACAAACATAGATTAGATGTGTATGCAAATGGAATATACTACATCAATCCTTTCTGTTCCATTGCAATCATTGAAGCTTACGGATTTAGCTACGCTTTACTTGCTGAACTGATGAATAGCGATATGAAGACATATTCCTTCCCTAAGAAAGAATTTGATTTTTAATCAGTACAACAATAATATATATATATATATATATATATATATATATATTACAATTGTATATACAAACTGATTTAAATTAACCGCCTTGAAATTTATTAATTGGATGTTGAATAGAATTTTTTAAGAGAATAAAAGCTTCGTAGAAATAAAATTCATATGTTTATTGCAATTGTTAAATTATAGCTACCTAGCGTTTCAGAAAAGAAAACTCTTTAAAAGCTCATTAATTATTATTATACGATATCTTAAAAAAGCAGTGCAACCTTTTAGGTGTTTTTAGACAAAATACATGTAACTTTAATTCCCTGTAATAACTATCATAATCATGACTACAAACTTGATGCGTAACCTAACTATCACTATCCCCTAAATTTTGTACAATTTCTCTTATCAAACTATTATCATAAGTAAAAAAATTTAATTATCTTCAACGAAATGTGTCTTAGCCCCACTTTTGTGAATCACAAGAGAAGAAAGGGAAAAATAAACCGTTTAGTCGAGTGGTTAGAATAGGCTTTTAACGATGTAAAAGGTCTGAAATATTAAATGGTAATATAAATGTATACACAAGTAGTTTTGTGTAGTAATTTTTTTTGTGTGTGTCTGTGTGTATTAATGCTTCTACATATTTTTATTTTTATTTTAAGTATCGTATTCACTGGTCTAGCTAGTCATGAGTTTCAAAATTCCTTGGAGGGCCCTTTTTGGAAATGAAATAAAAATGATAGCATTAATGAAATTTATTTGAGAGTGTTAAAATATTGCACAGGATGGGCAGCCTGTAGCTTGGAGCTATCATTGATAGGGCGCCCCTTATCGTACTACATAACAGTCTAGATAATTCAAAGTAATGATTTCATAACTCTTAATAATGTTGGATTATATATTACTGAATAATTAAGAAAGATATGCCTATATATTCTTAAAAAATATTGCTAAATATTTATTTGCTATCTGTAAAATTCATCTACATTTAAATAACATTTTGAATATACTACTTCAAGTAACATCATAAGAACTGCATATAATCACTTTCAGTTAAACTACGAACCCTATTCAATAAAATGTATGATAATGATGTTGTCCACATTATATGAAATTTAGCTAAATCATGTTCAAAAAGAAATGTTGCTAGAAATACATTGCTGCTTTGAAAACAGCCTTTGATTTAATAAAATATCCACATGTCAATGAGTATTTATTGTTTTTATGTAACAATATATGTATATCCAAGGAAATAATAGTTACTTTTCATTTGCTTAGAATTTTATAGTATAAATTTGCTTAAATACACGGCATATATTTATATTATTTTATTAAAATTATTTTGTGAATTCATATTTATACTTCAATAGATTAAATATTAATACTGAATTTACTCTGAAAGGATTTCAATAACCGAGAGATACTGTGAAATTGTTCTGCACAGTGAAGCTGCTGGAAAATCTTGTATTGATAAATACAAGATATTGATTGATTGGGGGTCGTTCCCACTTTGTGGAAACAATTTTGCAATTCATTTTCTCGTTTGTATTTTGAAATAAAACTATAGTAACTTCAAAATAATTGACTGCTAAGGTTTTCTTTTGATTGGAATGTGAAATAAAAAATTTATTTTAATAATGGCTCCTAAAAATGATATCTGGCTCGAAGGTTACGTAATGACGCTTTCCAAGGAGAAATATTTATATCAACAAATTATAAAGCGGTGTAAAAATCTCGGTTATTGCATTTTAATCAAAGGTATTTATAATAAGTTAAATTTAAAAGGGGGGAAGAGTCTAGCAGAAAGTAAAAATGAAAACATGACTACGAAACTTCATTCTAAGATTGTTCAAACGTAGGCAACTACCAAGATTAAAACCATTCTTAAGGATTCAAAGTTACAACAGATATTTAAGCGTAAAGTTCGTCTCCTTTCTTAAAATATATTGCTGAAAGAAAAGCAAATTGTAGAAAATTATGTAGAAAAGACCTAGCTGTTGAAAAAGAGAGATTTATAGTAATACTCCATGAGATATGGGTATATTTAAGTGACTGTAGCGAAAGAAGATCACAGTTTTCTATTGCACAACTGACGAGAATGACTGTTCGAAATGTCTTCCTCAGCATCAGTAAAGTTCCCAAAGGGATTCATGATAGTTGCAGGATTTTCTAAAAACGGCGAAATTATAAATTCAAAAAAGTCTCAAATAAAGCCAAAATTAATTCACTCTACTATTAGCAGAATATTTTAGAAATAATTTTTGAAGAAGAAATTCCAACTTTATATGGAAAGAACATTGATAAAGTTGAGCTTGACATAGGCAAAACCTCTTGACACACGTCTATAAGTCAACTGCCTCTTATTTAGCAAAGAAAGAAACACAGAAATAAAGTGTATCCCATACAATGAAATACATGTAAAATCACCCTACGCTACTCCAATCGACCTTTGTGATTTCGTTTTATTAAAATGAGCCTTAGGAAAATGGCATCCAAGAATCCTAAGCGGACTTTGGAAAACGGTTCAAGAGGAATGGAGTAAAATTTGCATGACAGCACAAGAAAAAGTTCACTTTCATGAAAAATTCGAGCTGGAGCTATTGTCAAGAATCATGGCTATCAAATAGAAGCAAAGTTTGACAAAAATACGGTATTTAATGATAAAAATTAACTATCAAAATCGTTTCCATAAAGTGTGAACGATCTTCTGTAAATGCATGCTTAAGCGATATAAAATTTTAAATTCATTAAATACCAAATAAGAATGCAATTTCCATCAGTTGTAGATAATATGGGTTACCCGACCAATTTTTTTCTTATCCAAACTTTTCAATTCTGAACCCAACTTTGATTCTGGAGTGATCAATGATCTGCTTTATTGTCGCTCATAATCAGTCTCTTATCATTCATTCTTATTATTCTTGGGAAAAAAATTAAAACTGTATTTTTGGTACTTTCTTTTTTAAATTTTTTGCATATTTCGAAGACAATGTAACGTCGTCAGTTGTTAGTACACAAGAAAATTTGTTACAGCCTCATCTTAATATTTTAAACAGTATTTAATTGCTTCATTTGTTATTAAAATGTTCATTAAATAGGCCAAGCCGGGCGGACAGTCTTTTTCACTCGAGGTCAGTCCTTATTCCACAAGGCACTCGACAATCCCTTGCTTTTCCGGGCTCTAGTTTACTCCATGGCTCTCTGTTTCCATCCCCGTGCTCCGTCCGTCTCACTCCAGGGCTCTATCTCCAAGCTTCTTCCTCTCTCCGTCCAAATCGCTTCAGGTTTTCTCTTCTCAGTTTTCTCTCCGTCCCAAAATTAACCCCTTTTAAACACCAGGGGCGGGTCCACCACACGCCCCTCGTTTTCCTCATTGGCAGGTCAAAAAAGAAAAAGGTCTGCCCTCGTCTTCCTCACTGGCAGGTCAAAAAAAAGGTCTGCCCTCGTCCCTGGGCCACTTTCGTCTCCCATTTGCGCGGCAAACACAAACACATTCCTCGTCCGTCTGGAATCCAAGGGCGCCATAACTCTCATCCATTCATCTCACACCTGGGCCTCACAGCCCCACTCTCAATGCATCGACTTGCATACAGGCCTCGCCTATTCAAGACTTTCATAATGGAATGCCTATTGACACCGACATTCTTTAGCCATTGTAAATTCCAGACCAGATGTCTGCGCTTGTCCGAGGCCAGACAACAAACAATGACCCCATGGCCACCTGCACTTGTCATCCAACATCTGTTTGGGGATGAATGGATAGGGTGACTTCAGATGAATAGAGATAGGGTGGGGTTCACCCCAATCGAAGACGTCACAACAATCTAACAATTTCAGGAGCAAAAACTATTTTAATTTTCAAGAAAGTGCATCGCGAAATCAAACATTCTTATAATTTAATAACATAATTTATGTATTTTATTTCTTCCTACATATTTACAACTAAATTTTTTATTTTCAAATAAAAAATGAAACTGGCTGGTAAGTAATAAATCATTTTAAATGAAGCTTCCGATGAAACAAAATACAAAAAGTAATAATACTAGTATTTAGAAAAAAATTACAGAATAAAAATATTGCAAAATTAGAAGTAAAATAAAGCAATATGTGATAATTTTAAGCTGATTATTTATTGACTTCAAATTTTAAAAAACACTTAGAAGCTAATAAATATTTTCTTAGTCTCCTATTCTTACATAGATCTAATGATGCAATTCTTTTGCATTACATCTTTTCTATATGGAACAGTTTTTGAAATGAATATTTCATAGTTTTTTTGGACATAAAAGAACTTCAGAATTTTCTGTTTGGAGATTCACGAAATTGGAATAAATTTCTACATCACCAGCTCCTCAGCGCATGCATGTTTTACTTGAATTCGTTTTTGAAAAGAGAAGGCAACTTTCAATCATTCTTGCGATAGAAAACTGCCAAATACTGCTTTTTTCACTTCAAAACTTAAATGTTGAAATATGCTTTTTCCTTATCTCATTCTTCAATAATGAGCTGTTTATTTAAATTTTAATAGAACTTCCTAGAGTTTCTAGTAAATTCAAGTTCCTCCTTAATATAATTGTTCATGCTTAATATAGTTGTTCATCCTTAATGTAGTTGTTCATCTTTAATGTAATTCTTCATCCTTATTATAATTGTTCATCCTTACTATAATTATCATCAATTATGTAATTGTTTCTTAAAATATTCAGTTTGAATGTTTTAAGAAACTGCCGAGATATATATCTCGATCCTTCAGAGACGGCAAAGATTTTTTTTTAATGTTGTTTTTATTAAGGTGAAACGATAACAGAATGTTCTGTTCATGTGTTCTTAACAATTCTCTCTCTCAATGAATGCAGCTATATTTATAAGAATCTGTTTTCACAGTATTCTGTGAGAAGTTTCAATTTAAAGAGTCTAATTTGCTTATTGTATATTTCCATTATACAAGCTTAGGAAGCATGTTTCTCGATTCTTTCCACTTCAAACGAACCAAACGAATCTTCCTCCATTCTATAAAATTTTATCACATAATTAACTATCTGTTAACGTTGCATTTTAATATTAATAGGTAGTAGCACATCTATTATATTACCTGTGATGTTTGAATTACTTGATTATCATGCATCTTATTTGATTTTTTGTTCGATTTTTATATTTTTTGTGAGGTTCAATAAGCTCAAATTAAATATCTGGTAGAGATAAAGAACAGTCCGAAATAAGTAAAGGTCCAGAGACTCGCTTGAGATTCTTACTATTGAAGTATATTTTCTTCTTGTTGCTACTTTAATTTATGCTTCGAATTCTTTCTGAATTCCTGAAATATATGGAATTTTATCCAATTTCTAAAAGAGTTATTGAATGAATAATATTTAATAATATCTTTTTGTGTGTGTGAAATGTATACGATGATTATAATTAAAATGACATCTGTAGGATAAAATTTCAGTAATGCCGTCATAGTATTTTATACTTTCATAAAACGTACAAGCAAAAATTAAATTTTTTTATTCATAAATTATTTTTCTCCTTCGCCCTGCTATTTATCATTCTTTTAAAGCAGTGTCTATCAGATCTGTTCTTATTGGAAGTTTTCTTTATTTTTTTCTCTCCTTTTCTTATTCGATAGACAAAAAGAAACATAATTCCTTTCGAAAATGAATTTAAGTTGTACATATCAGACAGCATTATCGATAGCTTCTGAAGAAATTATGATTTAAATTTTAATTTTAATTGCCATGTGCGTTTTCAGAAAACTTTTTGCTAGGAATATGAAAAGTCCCGAAAATGTGATATTTAATAAATCTGACATTATTTTGTAAGATTTAAATTCCTCTGAAAAAAAACCCTACTTATTATGAAGCCGATATATTTAAATATACACGCATCACCTAATACATAAATATTTCCTTTGAAAAAAAAATGGAACAAAAGGTGAAAAAAGAAATTCCTACTGGATTTTCTTTTCCCAGCCTCCTTCCCGAAGTCCTTATTTGACTGAAATGTAAGTTAAGAATGTACATTATATTTATTATTTGCATTAGACTTTATTTTTGTAATTTAAAGATGTCCAAAAAATGGGACATCTGAAATAACTCTCGCAATTCTCATTTAAATTTGATAGATGTTATTATTAATGGCTGAAAGGTAGCTAAATTAACTCAATTCTTTGAAGCATAATTGAGTTCTCTGATGGATCCAACTTTCATCATTTGAATCTGACCCTAATTGAATACTTAGTCATATAATACATATTTTTGATCACACAAAAATAAATCCTTCCCATCATTAGTTAAACAAATGACATGTTTACTCTTCAGAAATAGCTCTGCGCAGAGCAACCTTAATTATCCGTAAAATACTTGGTTAATTTTCAAAGTACTGTATCATCAATTTCCGTGTTTTCAAAAATTTGACCACAAATCTTGACCGAATTTTGTTTTTCTGGCTCATTTAACATTTTATAGATTTGTTTTTTTTTTTAGCTATTTTGAACTATTTGTTTTCTCTTTGCTTTTCTAAAAATGCATCATACTTGTCTAAACATAGGGAAATGTGATTTTTCAGATACATAGATGAATAAAAATTTTAGACATTAAATAATGCTTTAATGTCTTTTACTTTTGCTTTACGCATCAAAAGACTTAAGGGTTATAGCATAAAAATATCTGCTAAGTAATGTTTTCAGAATAACTATTAATTATTTTTACTTTAAATATCAAAATCAAATCATTTTTATTTTCATCCCATACATCTTCAGATGTTTAAAATAAATATTATAAAATGTATATAACCCTACCGTGCTCTCCTAATTTTTATGTACGTTATTTCTAAAAGAATGCATCACTTCAAAACTTCCGTATCTTCTTATCTATGCTGAAAATCTTATTAAAACGCCGAATTAGAGTATTTTCTTAAAGAAATTTGGATGTGAAGAAGTAAGGCATAAGATTTAAATTTCCTTTTTGTGTTATATTAACGCTGATAGGAAATTCCTATTGAATTGTAAAAATATATCATTATAAACCAAATAAATCAATAATGTAAAATAAATTATAATATATATATATAAAAAAAATAATGATTTATTGACGAAAATGATTTGTTTCAAATTTTCAATGTCAAGTAAAACGGTACATTAATTTTAATTCTAATACATACGCCGATTCCCTATAAATACATAAATCCTTCTTTCTTACAAAGTAAAAAACTTGTTTTGAGTACAATGAAATTTTTAGTTACAATTATAAAGAGTACAATATTCAGTCTCATCATAACAACTAATAGGGACAAAGAAAAACTTTTTTATTGAAATAAAACATGAAAATAAATGCCTTGTTAAAGAAATTCAGCAAATGACCTGAGGTAACTGGATTCTTTATTAATTTAAACAATTAATGAATTTAGCACTGCCTACTGGTTTTTAAGAGATCAACTAACTGAGCACTTTTCCAACAATGACGCCATGAAACAAACTAAAAAAATCTTAAACTTTATTCTTCGTACTTTAATAAAATATTGCAATGTTGATATTTTTTCTCAGCAATTTCTTAAAATTAATGATCTTAGTAACTAAATTTTAAATTGTCTCACACAATAAATCAAAATTTAGCTCTCTTACCAAAATAAATTACCAGATTTGTTTTTCTTTTTGAAATTTTTTTGCTCCACCCTGCGCTACATCCTGTGTTTGTATTTGAAACAGGAAAGAGAAAAAAAAAATGTCCCAACATGATTCTATAATATTAAAATGCTGTTCGTATATATTCGTTTTATTTGTCGTAATCATCACTTCAAATCGTAGTGTACTTTCAAGGTTTGTGTGATAACGTTTCACGGTTTGTTGGCTGTCAAATACGGGGACTTTCCAAATATTAGATCTTTAGGGGTTAGGCACATATTGATTTTTAAATCACCTTCCGCAGTAGGTATACTCTACTTTCCCTCTGTTTTTTATAATTTTTTTTATTATCATTTTGAAAAGAGAAGTAAATAACCAGCGTTAATAACGTAATTAGCAATTAAAATTATTTACTTTGTTTCCCAATTAATTAAAATTCAAAAATTCCAATTAATTAAAAGTCCAACAATTAAAATTATTTACTTTCTTTCATACACTAAAGAGCAATTGAGTCAGAGATAGCTGGTACCCAGTAAAGCACTGTGGTCAGCTGTGTAATGGAAAGTAAATGAACTAAACATTTGACTTCATAAGGAATGAGGAGACGAGAACCAGTTACAGTTGGACGCAGTTCAGGCAAGACGAAAGATCTCAGAGTAATTGTTCATCTGCAAATAGTTCAAGAAATAAGATTGACTATTTAGGAAATAGTGATAAATAGGTCACTATATTTATCTAGGAAATGGTACAGGCACTGTTATTTTTACGGGACACTGTCACTGGTGTACCGTGAATACGTCAATTCATGGGAAGTGATCTTTTTGCAAAGTCCAACTGACTGCAGTGAGCAACAAAATGTGTCAGAGAGGTTATTATTGATTAGCTCATATATTAGTGGATAGAGGCGCCAGACGCATGAGATCGTTCAGCAATTTAATGCTAGTGAACTGTTAAATGATTGACACACTATCAAGAATCCTCTCAACGCTAGAAAATATAGAAATCATCATCTTACGAGGGCATTTTTGATAACCTTACATCACTGGACACACAAAGGTTAACATGTGAGGACGGTTACGTCACCACTGGACTAGATATTTTGGAAAATGTTGTCTGAACTTTTAAATCAAGAATCATGTTGATACATGCTGATTGTAGGGCACGAGTACGAATAAAGCGATGTGTCCTTTTTAGCAGGATACTCTGCAAGCTGTCGGGGGTATCATCAGTGCCAGTTTATCCATTGCGTGCTTGGGATGGATGTCCAGGGGCCCAGAAGGGCTCGGATAAGCTGGACTTAACTAGATTTTCTGGTTATAAATTTCGATCCTCCAGTGCCCTGCGGGCCTATAGATCTTCTTCGCCCAGGGCCTAAAATGAGCTTAAATTGGCACTGGGTATCATTCTCATCTGGAGACTGCTTTTATTTATTGAAATGGAAACCCTACTACATATAATATCGTACCTCACAAATCAATGTTACCGCGATATCCCTGAGGGCCATGTGATCTCGTATGGGTGTTTTCAGTATCCCACTAAAAACCTCGTTTTTAAACGAATTAATACTCTATGCAATCGCTCCCTTTTTGTAATATGAATACTGTACAAATGGGATTTTGCTTTCCTGGCCATCTAGATCATCCAATCACACAATATTATAGGGCACATCTAAATTCCATCGAGAGAAATGTCCAACCTTCTAATTTCACTCCATGAAATATTAATGAACTTTGGGAGATTGTTGAGAAGTTGGGGATCCACACACACATGACTTTCCAATACTTCCGGTGTCTTGTAGAATTCGTACCAAGTTGAATCGCCTGCCTCATCATTGTAAAAGGGGGTATTAAGCGATACTAGACGGGTGTATCCCTTACTCCAGTGTTCGCAAAACTTTTTCACCTCACGGACCAGTAAATTCATAATTTAAATCCCGCGGATCACTAATAGGATTTTTTAAGTGTTAAATATATTTATAAAAAAAATGTGATCTAAGAACACATAAAATGTACCTAGCTAATAAAATGAAACTGTTAATTGTAACCAAATTATGAAGGCTTTATTAATAAACTATAATAAGACAAACAAAAAAAAAATTTTTTTAAAAACTGTAAAACCAAAACAATTAATAAATGGTTTAAGTATTTCAAACTTTTAACATTATACATTCTTAGTGTGATGGACGCTCCTGCTTACTTGAAATAAGAGTATGGATATTTGCATCCAATGTTGCTATTGCAAGACGGAGAACTGTATTTATTTCAAGGTGATATCAGTACCGTGTTTTCATGGCTGTGACAGATGAAAAAGCTTTTTTACATAAATTGTGAAGAATTGAATCAGAATTTTCATCGCCGGTTCACTAAGAAAAATGTATTCACTTTTTATGGAAACCCAAAACTGATATCTTGATAAGGATAAATGAATTTTTTTTGAATTTGAGTTTCGTTGGACCATAAGTCGATGCGGCTTTCTTTTAGATGCATGCTTTAATTATTATCCTGAACTTCTGCTGCGAGTTTTCGTGATGAGTAAGCATATTCCACATTTTTCTGGGAAGCAGCGAAACTTTCTCGCGGACCACTACTTTGGCGACCTTTGCCCTACTCAGTTACTCTTCACTAAATATTATTATTACATATTACAATTTTTATTACACGTAAATTCTAAACATCGGCATTTTTTTAATACTTGATTTAGAGATAATGAAGAAAGCTTTTAAAAGTACCAAATACTTCAATTTTATAGAAGATTTAAAATATACAATATGTAATTCTAAGTATTTGTTTCTGTTGAATTTCTATTACTGTCACGTACAACTAATATAATTAATCTCAATTTTCACGTTCTATCATTGACAAATTTATGAAAGATGCTTCAAGAAATATTTTATCAGGCAATATGAAATGATTTTATTATTGAATAAAAATAATGTGAATCGAAGAAAAAAAATGAAAAGTGTAAATATAATAAAATATTAATTGATCCAATAATAATTTAGTAGTGTTCTACAATCATCCTAATGTGGCTAAAGTCAAGATCAAATAGCAATGCAGTAAGAACCGGAAATGAGTTGAAAGAAATTCTTAAATAAAGTAGTTTCCCAGAAAGGTTTCTTAGAACACCCCTCAAAAAAGAATAATTTTGAGGTACAGGAAGACACAAATTTGTCAAAGGGAAAGGAGAAGGGAAAAAAAATTCGTCGAAATGAACTAGTCCGTGCTTTCTAGTTAACTGCTCGCTTGTTGTACTCAATTCGTTTTAAACAACTACACACTAATGTTTTTTTAACTTCGCTCTTTTTTTTTATTGCATCCTCTCGATTGAAGAGCTGCGGTGGTCAGTGGCGCGAAGAGAAAGGACTGCGACCTTACAGAAAAACCGTTTATGCAGCCTACAAGTCATGCCTTTTTGACTCCGAAATGACACGTTAGTTGTTGAAAGTTGAATGCTGATCATCACTCTACTCATTCGAGAGGTACCTTTTTTTCACGCATCTTTATAAAAGGGTCGTTTTCATTTTTTATCGTTATTGTCATTTTTTCCCCCATTTCTATATCTCTTTCTCCCTCTCTTTTTATTTTTTTTATCTTCCCTCTTCACTAGAAACCGATTTTCACTTTAATTCTCGTTGAGAAAATGAAGATATTCCATGTCAAGAAAAATGTCTGCTGTGCGAGGTATTATTAGGTGGGTGGGTGTTTACTTATATGACGATTGCCAGAAACAGCATTTTTTGTAATGACAAGTAAAAGAACAAAGATTTGTAATGACTGTGATTTGGAATTGAACAGGAGGTTATGTATTTTAGAACAGACATGGAAATTCGCCGGATGTGTCATCATATTATATGTAGTCATATTTTTTTTAAGAATTGGCTTACATATATATGTAAATATTCTAAATGCTAATTTGAATGTTTCTTTTGGGAGCTTAAACTTTTCGCTTTCTCTTGTATAAAGAGAAAAAAAAATTATTTATACACGAAATACGTTCTTGTTAGGTTAAAAATTCATAGGAAATTATTTTCACTTTTATTTATTTCACATATTTTTTTAGTTCTTGAAAATTCATTGAGATTTTAAATATAATTAATCCCTTTTAAGTTTTTCTTCTCAACACATTCACTTGAAAATGTACGGCAAAAACATTTTATGATTCAGGGTATATTAGAGTTAAACCTAAATCTGCAATACTTGCTTGAATAAATATTAAAAAAGTAAGTTTTCCGTGAGTAGTATTTCATTAACGTTTCCGGAAAGAATACTATTAAATAAATCAAAGCATTCACCGTTTTCTTAGATTTTAATAAATATTAATAATGAAGTAAATTTAGTTAATAGAACTGAACTTCCTCAAATTTTCCAACGCAATGCAAATAAAAAGTGTAAAACTCGCTGCTTCTTGTTCATTTTATGCAATATAAATAAAAAGAAATGTGCAAGCAAGTTGAAAACAAAGCGAAATTTAAATTTATTTTTAGCATAGTTAAATGAGTGGATAAATAAAATATGCGGGTATTTTATTCATCCCGTTCAAATGCATCAAATTAAATAGACTTGACGGTACTATTCTGTTTATTCTATTTAAGAAAATACACAAATCAAAAATATTTAGTTTTCTTTTTTATATCAAAAAGGAGTCAAAAATTATTCTTTTAACTTAGTTTAATGTGAACTTCATGTTACAATCAAATACTTTACAAAAATATACAAGTATTTAAATTTATTTCCATTTATTCGCAAAAGAATAAGATATTCGTTAGGATTCATTAAGCTTTTTGTTAAAAATATTTTAAAGGGCCTTTTGATAAATTTCAATAATTTTTTGTTGACCTTTTTGCGTTTTACTCATTTGTGGCTTTTTCTCGTCTTAAGTATTTACAAATATGTGTGCACTATTCAAAATAACAACTCAAGATTTTACCTAACTTTGTGACTACAATATATCTATCAACTATATTTGTATAAATAAATAAAAAGGTTTCACACGTTACTTTTATATAAACATTAAATGTTACTTTGAAGATAATGATTTCTATGAAGCATTCAAATAAATAAACGAAAAAGATGCAACACCGAGAGGTAATATTTCTTGTTTTAATTATGTAAAACTCATTAGAAATGACTGAAAGTTGTCGTAGTAATGCATTTTTACTATGTCTTCTAATTTACATTACAGGAAAGATGGGTTTTCATTTTGTGTGTGATTGAGTTAAAAAAATAGCTACAAACTAAATTATTTAGCTTAAATCAAGTTTTCTACTTAACAGCTGTAAGAACGTGAAACAAAAAGAGTAAAAATAAATTTTGAAAAATTCTCATAAAATATTCAAAGTAGCACCTCATTTTTTTTTTTTTTTTTTAATTTTTTTAAAAAAAAAAAAATTTTTTTATATTTTTTTTTTTTAACAAAAAAAAAATATCAATAAACCAATTTATAATTTCAAAAAAAAAAAAAAATTAAAAAAAAAAAAAAAACATCAATCATCATACATCAATAACTTTATAAGATATCGCAACGAAAACAAATGAGTTATAAAAAAAAAAATCAGTAATATTTTTTCCAAGACCTCATAGCTTAGTGTTTTTATTCTTCCATGAAAAATTATAAGTAAATGGTGCTTATATACAAAATTGAAGTCTTATATATGGCTACTTAAAGCATCTGCTGTACAAAATATTGGTTTTGTGGCTTTAATTTGAACAATTTCAGTTTCGAGAAGTTTTATCTTTAATTACAGTCAACCTCTATATAATGGAGTCGCTAAATCCTGAAAAACGTTCGTTATATAGAGGTTCATCTTTCAATGTACTTTATATACCACATAAAATAAATTTTAAATTTATAAACACCACAAATTAAAATCAGTAATTATTCACATCTTTTTGTAAATTAATATCTATTTTATATATCTTATCCTTCAAAAAAAAAAAAAAAAAGAAAAACTGCAAGGAAAAAAAGAAAAAAGAATACACAATGCATTTTCCACATTCAGAAAATTATTTCATATTAATATTAATGAATTTTAAGGACATTTTCTAATTTAAAGAATTCAAGTAATTTTAAACATACATTATTTTATAGCTAGAATTTCTAAGCATACATTACCACATGCATCCTTTAATTTAATTACTCACAAAATCTGTTAGTCTTGTTTGAGTTTTTTTGTTTGAAGAAATGCTTTGTTTCATAATACGCCTTACATCTTTGCAATGCACCAAAAATCCCTTCACGCGTATTTTTCCATGTCTTTTCTTAAATTTTTCTAGCAATCCATTGCTACAAAGGGGTCGTATCCCAATGTCTTCGCTAATTGCTTTCTCTATTACGAAAAATTCAGAAATCTGAACATTTTTATCTCGCATTGTGTGTATCCACTTCAAAACTGCCTAATTGACATCTTCATATAGACACATGTTCTTAAACGCTTAGAACAAGAATTCGATGAGTCATAATTTTGTTACTTATCTCGATTTTTTATAATAGTTAATAAGCTGTTTGGAGGAATACCAAATTTTAAAGCAATATCCTTTTTTTGACGCCTTTATGCACTTCTTGAAGAATTAAATTTTTTTGTTTGATGCTCAAGCACTTATGTTGCGATATTTACTGAGATACAAGAAACGAAGTTACCAGTATGACTGATCAACACTACAAATGAACGGAGACTAGTTCAAGGACACGAGACAACTCCATTGAGGGTGGAAGAGGATATCGAAAATGTTTCCAGTGAACTGGACAGTGGGGCTTAACCCTCTCGCTGCGTAGTGCTACGTCTGCTACGTGTACTTGACCCGTGAAAATCGCGGGATGCGCAGCGAGAGGGTTAAAGGTTGCACTTCTTGCATGAAACGCCCAGAATTCTACTGTTCTCGGCGAGTTAAGCACCTAATAAAACCAGTTCAAGATTTATGACCACCATAAAATATGTTAAAAGATAGAATAATTTGAAACGTCCAGAAATTCTTTAAAAATAAGGAGAAGGGGAAAAAAAAGAAAAAAACAGAATCTCAAGAAAAAAAGTTCGTTATACAGAAAATGCTATAAGGAGGTTATTTTATGAAGAAAATCGTGAAATTTTCTTGATTCCAGGAAAAAGTTTGCTATATAGAAAAATTTGCAATGTAGAGATTCTTAATATGGAGGTTCGACTGTATTTAAAGCAAAGATTCATTATTTACAGAACCAAAAAAAAAAAGTGCTCGCTAAGATTCTTATTTCTATCTTTTATAGATAATTTTTATGTTCAGAAACTGCATTCATTTTTTACCATGATAAATTCGTCATTAATCATTTATATCAAACTATCTCTTTTCTGTGCGATTAAGACGAATTTCGAAAGACACTCCATACTTTTTCCTCTGTTTTATATTTTCCATGTTTAAGCTAAATTAACAGTCTCTTCGTATTTTATATTTTCGGAATGGTTACAAACTAAGCTCATCAAATGGAATACAGTTTTACATTCCTTTATCACTTTCTCTCATTTAGAACATTTACCTTATGCCACGATGACAAGTTAGCCATGATGAACTTCTGATATCTTCTCGATCTTAAATAACTACCTCAATTAAAGTAATCGATTTCCCGTAGTTTAGACAAGGCTTCCTTCAAAGACTCCCCACATTTTGCTAGTGAATATTTTGTGTAGCTACAAAATGAAAATCGTTGATTATTTCTCGATTATTGCCGATTTCAGCAGCGCCAATCTCGAGACGCAAGCGGGCTTAAGTCTCTACAAATTGCCCGAGGCGTTCCAATCACACATCCCTCCCCTAACGTCGGCAACACTAAACAAGCGGCCTGCATGGATCAACAAACCCCGAATGCGTGCCCTGTAGTTCCCTGTGTGTCACTGTGGCAGCCACTGGCCCCCCGGTGGCAACGAAGGGGCTTCTAATGGTGAAAAATTGCCAATTGATGACCACGTTTAGTTCGCGGATGAGACGTAATGAGGACTGGTGAGTGGAGCAGTTCCCAGGTCAGACCCATTTCTCTATTACCGCAGGTCTGTTTAGATGGACCGGTAGTAGTCGAAAGAATTGAATAATCGCAATGTAATGACATGTCGAACTTTGAATTCTGGAGAAATATGGAGTTTTAATAGACTGTGCGGTTAGTACTTTTACCCACTGGAGTCGCCGTCGTGGCGATGGGTTAGGGTCAAAGGTTGAAGGAAGCAGCAGTTCGTCTTCTATGGTATAAGAAGGCTTACGAGTGAGTGAGTAAAAAGGGAAAAACAACTATAACTGTGTCACAGTTGAATTTGCACTTTATTTCTTGAGTTCTCTATTGATTTGATCACACCTCTTAGTTTATTTTGCAAATTATACTTTTTTCACAGAGTCCACATTCATTTCTCGAAGTTTATGTAAATGCTTTACGAATTGAAAGGAACTTCATCTTCTAGTTCCTCCAAGTAAGATGCCTCTCAAAAAACAATCCAAGTTGAGGTGCATTGAGTTGAGTTTAGGTCTTGTGTGGGAGATACATATTGCTTTTTACGTATGCAGCCGTTGACGCTGAATGAGAATATCAGGATTTAGCTGTAGATATAAATTAAATTGTAACATTTAATCGTATTTAATCTCCCTCAATTAAAGTCTCTCAATTGTCTCGGTCTAGTTCAGCTCAAATTACCGTGACTCTTTATGTATTACTTTTAGTTTGTCCTCAATGCATTTTATTTTTATCTATTTATACGTCATTTCAATATTTTACACAATTCTGTCGTATTGCCAGCCACAATATTTTGATCGAATTCCTGTTCTACTAAGTGATCATATATTCAAGCCAATATCCTTTTCTTTTAGATAAAGTTCTTTTTGTTTGACTCCAGAAGGCTTCTAGTTAAATTCAAAGATTTTTCTTACTAAGCTAAAAAATTTTAAATGCAAGATAAGACTATAATTTTATTAGTATTAATAACTACCAAATAAAGCCTTGAATAAAGTGATATGATTTACATCAATGCTTTTCAGAATCTTTCTCAGGTGAAAATTATTCCCGTTATATGGTTTTGATGAATTATGTGAATTGGGTTTCTTGTGAAGATATTATTAACTCTCTTGAACTGCTGACATTTTGAAAGCGATAAAAAGAAGAGCCAAGTAGTAAGTGAAACAAGATTACTAAGGTATCGAAGAGGCATTTATATGTAAACGCATGCGCAAGAGAGTTCGGAATTCTCCAGTAGCAGTCGCGATCATGATTCGTGCTGGAATTAATATTTAATTAAAAATTATTACAGTTTACACAAAAGTTTTACACAAAATAAAATATCATATTTACTCGAATCTAAGACGCACTATTTTTCCAGTGTTAATGCTTCTGAAAATCAAGAGCGGCTTAGAATCAAAGGCAAATTTGGATGAAGGAAATAGAGTTTCCACTCTTTTTAAAGGGAAAAATCCAGCCGTCCATTCCGGCCACTTGTATTGATGACTTATCCCACTCCGCTGTTTATCTCCAGTACTCAGTCTATACTAACCATTGTTGTCCGCTGGTATTTAGGAAATTTTTTTTGTATACGCTTTCTTTTAATCACCTAAACATCAAAGATATCGGTAGTAACCTCAGAACGAGTACACTATGATGCAAGTATGATAAAAGAGACTCATTTTATATGCAGAAAAACAAAAACAGAGCATCGGCTACTGAAAATTTGACACGGAAGAAACAAATGTATGTCGATGGCGTAAGCAAAATTATATAATTTTAGCTTGAAATAATATTCAACAGTCTTATAAATAATTCTTTTACATTCTTCTGTAATACATTCTTTAAAAAAATGTTGCATAACAAATGTATTGGATGGCACGGAAGATGAAAACGTGAGAGGAAATGACGTCGCCGGCACTAGTTTTGAAGTCAGCTATGACAATGGGAGTGACGAATCATTTTCGAAACATGATACTGATGGATAGAGTAATTATAGGTTCATGTATGTATTTGAAAGTTTTTAACACTGGCAAAATAAATTAATTATTAACTTCTTATTATTTTTCATTAAAAATTTCTTTTTAAATGTATGAAGTATCGGATATCGAATGATTTTTTCTCAAAAACTTATAGAGAATTGGGGGTGCGGCTTAGAATCGATGGTGGCTTAGATTCGAGTAAATACGGTATTTTCCGCCCTTTTTAATAACTAAGGACTGTTGAAAATATTTTTAAATTTCTGTTAAGTTTTAAAATCAAGAATAAACGTTCTCAAAAAATCATAATGTTACGGATTAAACTTTCAAGCCTCGTAAAAAAAAGTAATTTTTGTATCAATAGAACCGAAAATGCTTTAATCTAGAATTTATGCTACTAATTAAAATTGACTTTGTTTGTTCTTGCATGTAAAAGTCATTTTAACACTCTAATAACTCTTAAGTATGTCATAAAATACAGAATGTATTTTTGTCTCTTTTGTTGATCATCTCTTATCCTCCCTAACATATATATGCAAATAAGTAAACGTTTCTGGAAACCAATTTAAAAAGTGTCTTTTTAAGGCGGCATTTTTTTACTTATAAATTGAACTTTTACTTCTCTTCAGAACTAATTCTAACATTTTCATTGATTCACAATTAAATTTGCTAATTTAAAACAATTTAATTCATAAGTACCTGTTTTCAACCAGTCAAATATTTAAATGTCAATCAAATACAAGTCAATCTTTTCAATAAATAATTATAAAACGAAAGAGGGGGGGAACCCAATTTTTTTAGTACACAGAATTATTCTTGTAATAATGCATATAAAAGCAAATGTCTGAAGAGCCGCTACTGTCCATGCAAAGAGCCACGATTTTCTAATTTTTAGTGTAGACTAATAGACTATAATCCTCTAATTTAAGGCGAAGGATTTTTTTTTTTGCAAGTTTCTTTTCTGATAAAATTTGAATATATATATCATATTTACTTGAATTTTCAGTGGCCGTCGATTCTAAGCCACACCCCAAATTCTCAATATGGTTTTATGAAAATATTGTTGCCATCGATTCTAAGCCGCATCCCCAATTCTCTAGAAGTTTTTGAGAAAAAATTAAGTAAAAGGCTCCTCGATGTCCAATACTTAAGAATAAGTTAATAATTAATTTATTTTAACAGTATTAAAAGTTTTCAAATGCATACAAGAACCTATAACTACTCTAACCGTCAGTATCATGTTTCAAAAATCATTCGTCACTCCTTTTGTCTCAGCCAACTTCGAGATTGTTGCAGGTGTCACCATTTCCCCCCACGATGTCGCCTTTCGTGTAAATTTTTTTTAATAAACATTTATACGGAAAAATTATATCGTTTTGTTTACGCTATCGACATACATTTGTTTTATCCGTGTCAAATTTTTTCAGTGGCCACTGCTTTGCTTCCATTTTTTTTTTCTGCATATAAAATTGCCTCTCATTTCATACTCGTGTTATAGTGAGCTCGTCTTGTTGCTGTTACCGATATCTTTGATGTTTCGGTCATTAAAAGAAAATTCCAAGTACGAGCAGACAACAATGTTTAAGATCAACTGAAAACTGGAGAAAAACTGCGGAATGTGGGATAAGTCATCGATGCAAGTGGCCAGAATGAACAGTTACATTTTTCCTTTTGAAAAGGGTGGAAACTAAATTTTCTTCATCCAACAAATATTTTGCCTTCGGTTCTAAGCCGCACTTGATTTTCAGTAGCTTTAACACTGGAAAAATAGTGCAGCTTAGATTCGAGTAAATACGGTATATATCATAGCTGCTAAAAATGATTGATATGTTTTAATCAAAGCATTGAATTAATGTATTGTACGAAGTTAATAGATTGTGATAAAAACATATATTAAAACAAGATAAAAGTCTTAAGAAATTGCGTAACAAGATGAGTACATTTTTAAATAAGAACAAAAATAAACGCAAGACTGCTAAAAAATTTTCTTAGCATTGTTAAACATTAACAATAAGAAAATCGAGAGAATTGTATGGACGAGAAGGATAACCCAGAAAAAAATGGCTTAATTATAAGTAAGATAAATAAATGAGACACCTTATTTTAATTTACTATTTAAATTTCTTTTCCTCTTTTTCTGATTTATGTTTTGCTATTTCACAGCTTTGTGAGTAGCTAATTTTTTTGGAAGAATATTTGCAGGAAACTTCAGTAACAAAAATATATCTTTAAAAAATCATTTTGAAATAGATGTAGCGTCACATGTGTTCCTTCTGATAGCATTAATAATCTAAAACTGTCCGCAGGAAAGATAATTAAGGTTAAGGCACAATTAAGGTTAGAAATCATGAGAAAAAATACATGTTTAACAACAAGCATATTCCTCATTAAAGTAATAATAATCAATAATATTGTCAAGATCTGAAGACAAAATTAGATCTTCGTTCTGATTGAAGTCATCTATCAACTTCATTGTGAATGATTACACAATTAGACTCTAAGCACAACCGTGAAAAAAAGGATTCTTTACATTGCTTATGGATTAAATTATCTTTTGTTCATCCCTTATTTAGCAATTACTAACAATTCAATTCAGTATATATGTTACCATGTTAGTTATTTCATAGAATAACTAGACAAGTCAGTTAAAGTATGTAATAATTGAACAATTTCATACTTTACCTAGTTATTGTATGAAATAATTAAGTATTCCATGAAATAACTTAGGATAGACCATTAAAGTGAAAAATAAACACTTTCAAGGATGTTTTATAAATTAATTGATCATAAATAGCTAAATTCTCTCGAAAAATACATTTTATCCCTTTTGCGGATGAATAATTGATAAATAATAAGGGAAGACAGAGATGATATAATTTATTATAATGCTCATATTGCTATTAGTTAAACAGAAAAGGACAAAAAGGATATGTTGCAAAAATAGATTATTTTTAAATATTATAAACAAAAATACATGCTGGGAAAAAAACTGTTGCTTCATAAAAACATTGTTAAACTTTTTAAAACAAAAATGTAAGAGAATATTAATTAAAATTTTATGAGATACCTTCATTTTACTTTTCATTATTTATTAGAGCCAGGATTGCTGTGATGACACTTCAGATTGAACTCCTTATTATTTCTTGAAACAAGCACACTGTTTAGTATAACACATTTTTTTTTACACGAGAACTTTTTAAATTCTTGGTCCAGTACCGCAACTTTGAGCTGTTGCAACAGATCGAAGCGTTGTGTCGATATTTGGAACTTCTTCAATGGAAATTAATTCTCGCTGACATATACTGAATTGATATCTAGAGCGGAGGTCGCCAAAGTGGTGGTCCACGAGAAAATTTCGCTGGTCCCCAGAAAAATTTGGAATATACTTACTCATCACGTTAAGTTATGTTTTAAGATGCATTGAAACATAATTCAATTCATAACAATACGTGAAATGTTATAAAAACCCTTCTTCATAGAATAACGCTATGGTAAATAAATCGTATTGCTGTAGCTGCATTGTCTTAGCTACATGTTTTGTCTCATCTCGCTTCGCACTCTTCTAATGCTTCACTCTCCTGTATGTCACATATGTATATCAGTTGAAGCATTTAAAGGAGGGCTTACGGACGTATTGAGTTCACAATATAAGATATATATTCAATATATATTCAATCTCAGCTTGAAATAAATGTAGTTCTCCTTCTTGCAGTAATAACATTGGATCTAAATATCCATAATCTTATTTCAAGTAAGCAAAAACATCCATCACACAAGGAATGTATAATGCTAAAAATTTGATATACTTAAACTTTTTTAATTGTTTTGTTTCTTACAGTTTTTGTTTATTTTGTTTATTTAATTATGGTTTATTAATAAAGCTTTCATAATTTGTTTACAATTAATAGTTTCACTTTATTAACTAGGTACGTTTTATGTGTTCTTACATAACAATGTTTTTTATAAATATATTTAACACTTAAAAAATCCTATTAGTGATCCGCGGGATTTAAATTATGAATTTACTGGTCCGTGAGGTCAAAAAGTTTGGCGACCGCTGATCTAGAGTACAGTTGTTTTAGTCCGCCTAGTCGGAAAAATTCTTCCCAAAGCAGCTAGAACCAGTTCTAAGCCGGGTATCGTATTTCATACTTTAACGATCAAATAATCGTTATTCTATAGAATACCTATAGTTCAGTCGTAAAATTTAATATTTTATGTACTCTAACTGATCTAGTTATTATTTCATGAAATCCCTAGTTATTCTATGAAATAACGAATTTCACTCTGTAACGGTAACATATATATTTTTAAGAAAAAAAACCTTTTTAAAATTTTTTTTAAAAAATCACTTGATATCTACTTAGAAACTATTCTGCGTGTTCTTTGTCATAAAGATGTGCATAACATGCACTACTTAGACTTGTCACCATGCTTAAATCAATAATCATAAAAATATAATAATGGAATAGAATGGATACCCACATATTTACATCACATTTGCAATCTAACAAATCAGTAATTCACAACATTTTATTCGTTGCGGTAAACTTTTAACAATTTCAAAATTTTGCGGCACACTAACAATAAAATAAGTTTAAAAGAATTTTACTTATCTCTAATACACTATGTAAAACAGAGTTTATGATAGTAATTTTCAATGTTAAATAAAATATATACGACAAAGAAGTAAAATGCTTATTCAGTAACTAATTACAAATTAATTGTAAGAGTACATATGTAATGCTAAATTTGAATTTGATGATTTTTGATCATTTTGTTTATATTGGGTCGTAAAAATAATAATGCCACTCATATTTTATCATTTATATTTAAAAGTTTCGATCTTTTTTTTTTCCAATTTTATGTTTGGTAATACTGAAAATCCGAATCCTCAAAATAAGAAGTAGCAAATTGTAAAAATATTTTTAAAGTTTTTTTTCACTATTATGAGATAATCGCCTCTAACTTTAAACCAAAAAAAATTAATTGAATCTTCCGAATATTTTGAAATTGAATCACGATTATTACAGAGTGCAATTAATTTTTTTTTCTTCATTCAAAATTAATTCATATACAGATGTAGATATATCCGTTATCACAAATGGATTATGAACCCAATTAAATTTTTTTCTACCTAAATTTGGGATGTAATTTATAACTCTCTCCTCTAGTGCTGTCAAATGGTCGATAACAATTTTGTGAGTTGTTTATTTCTACAAAACGGCCGAATGATTCGATTCCGGATTTTTAAAATTTTTTTCTGGGAGTATGATTAATAATTTTAAAAAATTTGGTGTAAAACACAAAAGTGCCGCGGCCCAGCGGATGAGAATTACTGTAATGGATAATAAGCATAAATTCAAATGATTCCATTGTAACGAACAACGGTTATATTTAAAGGAAAATGATACGAGTGTAATTATTTCATTCAAGAAATAATAAAATATGTCTTTTAAGTTTTTAACACCTCAGTTTCATTCGATTGAAGTTATTAAGCATGGATTTACTTCAAGATATTTACAAAAACTACTCTCAAAGCGCAATTTTTGATCGAATAACCGATTAAACCTTCGTTAGAATTGGAAAGGTGAAATTAGATCTAGCAAATGCTCCAATCGTCCAGTATTGCGATGCCATTTTTTTACCTATTTTTTTCCTTTTGTAACCATTAGTGTTTAGCATTATTAATGATTATATGTAAACTATGAATGTATAATTACATTTGTGAAAGTCAGGCATTCAGTGTTTCAAATTCCTTTAAGCAAAAATATATATCATGTTTATCATGTAAAGTAGTATAATATAAATTTTTAATATAAAGAACATTTTAAAGCATTATACTACTATTTAGGTTCATTTTGGTATAAAGGATAAAGATTTTCCTAAACAAGCTTATTTATAAATTTTCATATTTGTAATAAAACAATCATTAAAAAAATATAAAATAAAAAAAGCATTTTAAAAAACTGAATAAATAGGAATTTTGAAATTAAATTAATACAGCTTACTTTTAATGTTCTTTTTTTCAGTTTACTTATATTTATGTATAAAAAATTATTCAGTTTTCATGCCTATGACATGTGAAAACCAATATAAAGGACATAAAAAAAGTACTGAAATATTGGAAGGGAAACACTATCTTTTCCTACTATAGAAATTCAATAAAACGCAAAGTGTTCAAAACCTACATATCACATTCGAAATTCTGAGCACTCTTTTTAAAAAAAAATTATAGATTTGAGGGAAAGTCATAAAAACTAAGCAAATCAATTTTAACAATGAAGCGATTTCGTATCGTAACTGCATGAGCTTTGAATATTTGAATAGATGGGAGGTATTTTAAACGTTTCTTTGCGCAGTCACAATACAAGACGTAAAATCGTGACGCTTTTTGTAAGGGCAACAGTCAGACTTAAACTCGTAACAAACGTGACCATTTGTTATCTTTTCAAACTCAAGAACTTCTGAAAAAAAGTCTATCATTTGTTTTAAAAGAGTTTATATTTCAATACTATCGAATCATTTTATTCAGGAGCATTTTTTAAGTGAAATATTATTTTTAGAACTGCTATATTTTTCCTCACTCGACAGAATTAAGACTTGAGCGGGAAGCAAGTGAAATGTTTAGATAAGTATATGAAATACCCCGTAAAACATATTGATTTAAAATAAACAAATGCATTTTAATTAGAAAAAAATATCTGAAAGATGAGTAAATATATAAGTAGCTTGCATCAAAAATACTTTTAAATCTGTTTTGCTAATTCAGTAAAATAATTATATGAAATGTAGAAACTACTTTAAGCTATCTAAACTTTACTGAACGCAATTTTAATGCCTATATTAAAAAACTTGAGCTTGATATTTCCCCATTTTTTATGTTGAAAAGTAACATAATAAATAAACATAAAAATAATTTGGCATAAAAACATAAAATAATTACATGCCTTTTCTGGCCAGAGTAATATAAAGTCACCATATTTCTGATTATAAATATTGTAATTAAAAATTTTTATTTATTCCTTGTAGTACACATTCTTTCCTTCCCAACAAAGATACGATAAAAAGAAATTCTTCCCCAAATCACTTATGAATTATTGCTTGAATAATTTTCCAGAAAATTTTACCATTAGAACACTTTTGTGATAATTTTAACTTCGAGTCTTTTGATTAAATGTTTTTGAAGAATGTGTAGATTAAAAATATTTAGTAGTATTCTTTGCAATTTTTCTTCAAGTGAGCCATAAGTAAGAAACAAATAAATGCCCTTTAAATTGTAAATCTGCTCTAGTGGGATTTTTATTCCACGTAATTTCAACATTAAACCAGGATACACAAACCGAGGTCTCCAGAGCCACAAGTAAACATTTTCTCGTGTCCCACATTATCAAATGTTACTTTACTTTTGCTTCAAATTTATTTTTAGTTGTCACGAACTCTCACCCGTGGAAGTGGAAGGATGTATCAAGGGAAGAGACTTTTTCATAAAATAGTGCTATGCCTATCACTGGGCCCATGGTACTCCGATTGGGTCCCGTCATGGATACAACATCATCATCATCAAATCCCTATCTATATAAATTCGACTTAAGCTAGAGGAGCTGTTGGGTGAGTTACTAATTTAAATATCTATAATAATAATAAAATCAATACTTATCGTGAATAGTAGATCCTTAGCAATACTTAAGCGTCCTAAAATGACCCATCGGATACTTTCTCTTGAACCCCGGTAATTTCAACTATTACTTCTCTATCTCTGAATGGCAACAATCGCCAACCTCTCTCCTACTTCCCTCTTGACTTTAAATAGGAACTCTCATTAGCATAAACCGTGGTTCCTTTAAAGAAAGCAGTTTTATAATCATATAACGTTGTTTATTTTTAGTTTGTTTTTGTTTCATTGACGGACCAGCTATGCTTATTTCTTTTTTACTTTTTTATTCAACCACACAGCATATATATGCTATTTACAAGCGCAGCAAATTTTAATTAATTTTTTATTGTGAGCTTCGAGTATTAGAGTCTTATATCAATGCTCACGTCTGAGTATTAAAGAAAAAATTTCTCGTCTAGCTCGTTCCACAGAAAGCTCTCATCTGCCGGCACAGCGCGGCAAGGAAGAATATTTGCATTTGTGCGCATGACGTTGGCGCGCATGCGCCAACAAACGTCAAACGTTAAAGATAATTTCCCTAGAGCAGCGGTTCTTAAATTTTCGATCACCATGCCCCCCCCCCCCCCGTATCAGCCTGACATCATGGACCCCAAAAGTTTTGAACACCCCTTCCTGATTCCCAACGCAAGGCTGAGTGATTTAAAGTTTCCTCAATAGTACTAAGAGTGCCTCTCTAATTTATGTAGACTTTTTTTTAACACTTGTTCACTGTTTTCTTAGAAGAAAAATAATATATATATCTAATAATATTTGAAACTAAAATATTTCAAAATACTAGTTTCAAAGAAATAAATAATGCAAGCGCAAATAAATAAATAGTACATGCACAATGCGATGATGAAATCAAGATGGATGCAATCGTTATCGTATTGGTGCTCTATGTGAATTCAATTCTTAACCTTTGCACATATGTTTCTACTGCAGTCGACTCTCACTCATTCAAACCTTCGATAATACGTACCTCTCGCTAATTCTATGCTCAGTCCCTAGAAAAATCTTGATATTTCGAATTAAAACAATACGTTTTGGTACACTCAATATTTTGAAGTAAAATCTGTGGCCAGCCAGAAAACAACACGCGATAATTCGAAGTGATCTAATAAAACTCTCGACAATTCAAATCTTGCAGAGTCCTGTAGCAAATAGGCTGGAGCTTTTATATTTTGTGTTGAATCATCTCTGCTTGTCTTTCCCTTGTAACGTAGCCCCTTTGATGACCATCGGAGTTGACTTCGATAGCTTTGACAGAAGCTTAAGTGTCACTAAACCAGTTACGCAACTTTTTCCTTCAAAATCATGTGGATGTGGACATTTTTCAAGCTTTATTTATTCTAGAAAATTCTACTGACAAAGTTAGATTGAATGCCATAAAACAAAAACAAAAAAAACAAAAAAAGATTACAGATATTTTTTTGTCAAAAAAAAATTATGTACAGCATGCATTCTTTTAATAGTTGTTTTTAATACATAAATGTATTCTTTTAATACAGGAATTTGAACTTCTGTTTAATATTTATATTGTATAGTATGTACTTTTTTTAAAATACTTTAAAATAATTTCATACGTATGTATACTTATTGTTTTTTTTTCTCGTTTGAAATTTAAATGTGTTAGAAAAAAATTTCTCTTCGTGTATTTTGGGAGTTTTTTCCTACCCTTTTGGTAATTCGAAATATTTCATTGGTCCCTTCAACTTCGAATTATCCAGATTCAGCTGTAAATATATTTTAAAAATATTACATTTTAGCAATGAATATGTAGTTGCAAATAACAGAAAGACTAAATTAATATTCTTGATCGAAATACATGTTCTAGTAAATTTTTTTATTGGGGACAATTTAGTGATCTAACCTAGGACGACACATCTTTCTATTTTCCACGAGGTCTTTCAGTCTGTAAAAGAGGGAAATCTTAATATTAGAGAAGAGACCTTCACAGACCTCCTAAGAAGGACATGCGGAACCCTGGGGGGGGGGGCCCGGACCACAATTTAAGAACCTCTGCCAGGAGGATTAGTAAGATTCTCGAATAGATCCCATTACAAAGTCACTCTGAATCATTGCCTTTTTCCAATAAAGTCTTTAAAGAATCATTCTTCTGACTTTAAAAAGATAGTTATTATTTAGCAACCATTTTGTACCATTTCAGTAAAAATTCCACTTAAATTTTATTGATAGAACTCGCCGACACATGAGGGTGGGAATATTAACGTCACACTGTACAGCTACTCGAGGGCTTTTGGCGACGGACCTCGTAATTTTGAAAAATGGTCAAGTGACGAGGACGATACCTGAGCTGAAACCCCCTCTCCTAACTACCACATCACACCAACAGGAGGATGTTTGAGCTCTCTACATATTTAACGTGCACGGCGGGTCTTCAGTGGCACTAGGCTCGAACTCATGACACGCCAGCAACGAGTTCGCTGTCTTGGCCACTAGTCGACGACACACAAAAGGCTGAAAATTAGCTAAACAAATTTAATGTTTATAGTCTACAAGCTCTGTTGGCGTTATGTATTAAAATAATTTCTAATCGCTTCCAAATATTGCCCATACAAAACTTTTAGATCTTATCTTATATTTATTTTCGTGGGAGAACATTTACACAAATCGTGTATGACAAATAAAAAAAAATTAGAAATCCTTGCATAAGGCAGTAGCTAAAAGAAAACTAAATAATATTGATTAAATGCAGTATCACATACACGCACACACTTATAAAATGTATTTATTCCTTTTTATGTCAATTCATATGAATAAATATAAATAAAATAAACGGTGTATAATAATTTACTATCATGTTCAATGGGGAATCTTCAAAAAGCATCAGAGGCTCTCCATGCATCGACGAATCAATACCACATGCAGTCATCAAAATAAGTCTGCTGTAGTTCTTGATTAAAAAAGAAAATTAAAAATTACATAAACGATTGTAACTAATTCTAATGATAAATGTCTGAATTCTATGCAATTTGAAAATAATTTTTGAAATATTGCCGAAAAATCTTACAAATCACACAATAATTAATTTAAATGAAAACAATATGGTTTGTTAACAACACCCAAACTTAATTTGAAACACACTATTTGATTTATTTAAAAAACAAAAACAAAGATAATACAACTTGAGACATAGCCATCCTGTGATGACTATGTCTGGGGTGATTCGCGTAAGCTAGAGGTGTGGGATTATCTAAATGATGAGACATTATGTAATTCTTAACACAACTTTTATTAAGAATAACTTAAATTACTTAATTCTAAATAACAACTTTCTTAAAGTGAGAGTTAACCACCAATTAAACTATATATTCAAGTCAGATCGCGCAACTAGAACATTTATCTTAATTATATTAATTTAACTGTCTAATCTAACTTCTTATATAAAATATTACCTTTTATAGAGTCACCTTCCTTCATAGGTTGAAGAAATACCTATTACGTAAATTTAGATGAGAAGACTCAGGCTTTCTTAATCCTTATTATAATTTAATTGCGATGAGCGTATCCTTCTTCCAGAGCTGTAAGACGTCTAACCTTTATTCCAAACAATTCCACACTAAGTTATCTCTAGGTTTGCCGTTCTATCTCACCAAACTTTCTATCCTTTTAAAGTATATCTCATTTGCATATTCGATTCGTTTCTCTTCTTGGTATTGGGTTGGAAAAGTTTTGCCATTAATCGTGGCCGTCAAAGAACTTAGGAGTTATGTTAGAAGAAGGACGCGAGAGACGTCACAAACTATTGAATTTTATCAAAATTCCCAGTCACCTGAATTTAATGCTAACATTAATTAATCCCTGAATTTACTGCACAAGAAGTGCCCTATTATATGTTATCATTCAAGATTTATTTCCCCTTTTATTGTCCATTCATTCATTTCAATTAGAAATATTACATTTTTCATTCATACATGAAAACAAATTCAAATCTTAAATATCGTTATCGTAAAATATGAACCACCGGAATAAAGTTTCTTTTACATTTATCTTCCATTTTATCTAATAAATCTGAAGCAAACTTCAGCCAAGTCACATGACTAAAAATTATTAACCAAGTTATGTAAAACATTTCCCTTTCTCAAGGACTTCATTTACACAGAATAAATCAGAATTTCATAAAAATTATCAACAAGAAGTTCATATTTATTTCTACGTCTAATTAACTTGCTCAACCAAAAAGGACTTATTAATTCATTTATAAACTTCAAAACAATTACTGTCCGATCATAAACCTAAATAATAACTTTTACATGTAAGCACATAAAGAACAAGTTGTGCATTTTACTTTCCTTAAAAGTATAAATTTATAACAACTTTCTTAATGCACGTAAAATCCCTTATGTACCATTTATTTTCAAACACCATTTACTGTTTTGAAACTGAGTAAAGAAATGAATAATGCGAAGGTATACTCACCTCTTCTCATAATGAAGTACTCAACCCAACTCCAAAAACTACTTGAAAGAAACACGAAGGTATCTAATGAAAATAGACTATTTACTTTCAGCATCGCAGCTGGAGTATTGATTTCCGAAACAATAATCGCCGTTGATAAAAAAATTATTTACGCTATTCCCTAGACAGCTTCCTACTTAAGAAAACGTGTAGTGAATAGAGTGTTTTAGCAGCCATTGAGATCCTTGCTTCTTACCTATGATGGTTTGATGTACCAGCAATAAACCATTTAACAATTCGTTAGAATTAGACTCTTACTAGAAAAGTGCGTCTTTTAACCTTCCTCACGCTTCGTTTTTATATGTTTATTTCCAGCTTCATAACAGATCGAGCTGAATAAATTTAAGTAGTGAGTTTACTTTCACAAATGAGGCACTATTTAAATATTCATAACCAACTGAGAGAGAAGCTATAACCTTAAAAAAATGCAACGCATACTAAAACTTCAAAGACGAGGAAGAAAAAAAAATCCTCCTCACACCGAAAAATATTTTTTTTTAATAAAAAAAAGGCTCGTTTTTGCAGAATTCTGACTACTAATAAACTCATTAATTTTTTTTCCAACGCCTCACTTTCAAAAACAATTTAGATTTGAATGCAGCCGTAGCGAAGAGCTTAAGAGGTAAGACGTGACTCTTAGCGTGGTGGGTGATAATTTTTTTCCCCCACCATGATGGGAGGGAGAACGACAGCAACAACCCCAGAGTTATCGATTTAGGAAAAGAAAATTGTGTTTTAACAAAAGTAAAATACATTTCATATCCTTAAGTAAATATAAGTGTGAAATGACATTTTGGTATCGTAATAAGTTATCTATCGTACTAAAGAATACACTCAAAAAAGTTGTTTAAAAACAAGTATTTTGCTTTTCTGAGATAGAAAAGAACCTGATCAAAATTGTAGGTAATTAATTAAAATGCTTTAGTTATAATACAGTGAGATTATTTTGTAATATCGCAATAAATGAAAGTCTAACTCAGAACAATATAAAATCAGTCTAGAGAATCACTTAATTATACCTGGTATTGCAGGAGGCACTGACAATTGAAATGCATAACCAAGTGACGCATTTAAGCTTAATATAGGTAACAAAGTAACGATTCAAAATATTATTCCATCTGCTCTAACCACTGCTATGAAATTCAGCGAGTTATTTGCAGTTTTGTTGGCATAGCATCAAATTTAAACCACATAATTGTTTCTCGGTATCACGCTATATATATTATAATTCATAAGAAGTTTGCATTTGCTAAAAATATATTCTTTAATAATGTATAGCTTTAAACACAATTAAATGTAATTAGAAAAATTTTCCACGTTTGGTATTTTTTTTAAAAAAAAAATGCCAGATCGTTTTTTGGCAACAGATTATTCAGATGTAGTGTCAAGATTTAGTGATCAGTTTTACCTCAAAAAGGAATTTATTAGCTCAGAAAAAAAAACATCAAAGTAACACTAAAAAGAAATATAGGCATGCGAGTTCAATAGGACTCTAATAAATATTAATGAATTAACTATATAAAACAAAATTGTTGCACATTTTTTTTTAAAGAAAAAAGGAGGAAAAAAATTATTTTTTATATACCTATTGAATGCTTCTTCAGGAAGCTTTCATTGCAAGTTTGAAAAGCTTCTTGTAATACTTTTGTTGTCATTTTAAACCAAAAAATCGCAATTTAACAGGGGGAAAAAAACTATAACTATAAATGTCATTTAATAATTTACAGAAAATAGCTGCATTTAAAATAAGGTTTCATGTTTATCTTTCATACATTCAATGTGCTTATATTCCATTATGTCTTTTCAACTGTGCTATGATTACACTAATAAGAGTTTTAGTCCCCCCCCCTATTAATACAAGAATCAATTCTCATGTGTCTCCAAATCGCAAAAAGCGTTATTGCTTTTTTTTTTCAAAAAACTAAGATGTTTGTAACATTGTCTAAATTTAATGTTTATTTTTTGAGGAAAAAAGTCCAGAAAATGTTGAGATAATGTTAATGACAAGTGCCTGAATATGACATCCCTATGACAAGTACTCCCAAATATATAGACTGTTTATATGTATCATCAGTACAAAGGAGCTGAATTTATTAAAAACCATGTCAGTTGATCTTAATTTCCAGGAAATGAAAATCAAATACACTTAAGACATCTTTTTCAAAGTCCTTGCTTAACTAAATACAATGAACCTCAAAAGGGAAAAAAAGCTGGTTTTTTTAAAATTATTTCGCTCTGCAGTTGCAATTCTTTATCAGATGAACAACGACGTCCAACAACACTTCCCCCTTCTGGTATCAAAATCCGATCTCTGACAAGCATTAGGCGTTGCATTCTACCGTCAGTATTCCGTACTATCAACAAATACTTCTCTCCTGCGAAAACATTGTGATAAAATCTACCTCGTACTTGACGAATGGATTGAGAGGGATTTGTCCCCTTCCTTCTCTGGTTCGTTCATTTTAAATCTATTGCGAGTAGTTGGGCCCATCCAGAACAAGTGATTACAGATAGGTGGTTTATAAAAGCGTTACGCAGTAGTGAAGGACATGTAATGGATTACGGCACGCTTTTGACACGCGTAATTCTGGACCACGGGATTTGTCCTACTACACAAGTGCCAGATGGTGCGCATACAACAGGCTAGGCATTCTTTAGTGAATATTTTACAAACTGGTGTATATAGGGAAAGCTAATTCCCGTATCTAAACATGTCACGACACGTAAATGAATAGAAATGTTTCAGGTGAGATTTAGCTTAGCTTTAGTGAGATTAAAAAATTATTTTGTCAATGTTGAATGGCATATTTATTCGTTTTAAGTAAAAATGAACACTTAATTAAGATATATAGCTATGAAACTGCTGTGATTAGGGCGTTTTTATAACATAAATAGCTTGGTGATTGTTGATTAGGATACATGAGTGACAATTATGTACAAAATGTACATCAGTGCAAAAAGTTCAAAATTTTAACATTGACAGCTAGATTCATTGATTAAGTAATCAACAATAAGTACCTAAAAAACGTTTTGACTAGTAACATTCTTTTATATTTACTACTCTGTGTATTGTTATATTGCTTAAAATAAATATGGCCATAATAAAAAAAAAAATTAGGGGGTGGGCGAGGATGTATCACGTGACAGTATTAGTATGATTACTTCAAAGCAAGTTTAAAATGGCTGACAGAAAACTTTACCACAATAAATAGTCATTATTTACATATTACAGTTTAAATGATTGGAAGAAAAATCATAAACCACAATTGAAGATTTTGTATAATATCTCACCATTTTTATAGAGTCCTTATTGATTACCTGATACTATGATTTGAAAAGAAGGAAAAATATGTTCATGCCAAATTAAAAGAAATTAGTTAGAGATTTTTATATTGACAGAACAGTAGAATATTTTCAAATTATGAAAATTGGATTCATTAGTTATATAAGTTTTGATGTGTAACTAGTGACTTCGATCTCTCTAAATTAATATAAATGTTATTGAATAAAATAAATACTATTTGTTAAGGAATGCAATTATTTCGAATAAGTTTCAAATTTACACTATTTTTCTGATACTTTGTATAAAGCGGAATTTCAAAGAGATGAAATTACAAAAAATTGTTAAGACTGTAAGCCTTTTATTTTCAATTCAGTCTTACAAATATGGCAAACCCAGCAAAATATGGTTGTCCTTTTAATTCATTTTGTTAGCATTTACAATTGTAACTAAAATATTTATTTTATTTAATGTACCTTAATGGTCAGACTTTACGAATTGATAGTAATAAGTATATAAAGTAATCTTTATGAAAATTATATAAATTATTTCAATTTTTTCGGAACTATTTTTTTGTATTATCGCAAGCATAATATTCATTTTTATCACAACTGTAGAATTATATGATTAGTCCAATCGATACAAAAATATAATTTTCGTCTGAGGATGAACGGTTGCCATCATAAAGAATTTTTCGATACGTGTATAAAAAGCTATAGTTTAGTTATAGTTTTACTTGTAAGAAGATAGTTTAGTTTTTGTGTGTGTGAATGGGTTTTTGTACAGCTTTATTGTAAAATTCCCTTCCATACCAATTTCCTCATCTTTCTGAAAATAGAGAAAACTATACATAAAAAAAAAAACGAATATTCATAATTTTTTAGAATGTAGTTGAGAAAAATGTGTGTTGTGTATTTATCCCATCAGCATTTTAAATCTAAAATGAAATTTTCGAAGAAAAAAAAATCAGAACAAATTAATATGCTTATTTCTATATACGATTCCTTCCATGAATCCTAACCAGTGGCGCACACAAGGGGGGGCCTGGGGGTCCGGCCCCCCCCCCCAAAGCCCTTCATTTTTTTCCGATTGGTTATAATTCTAAGTATATAATACGTAAAATTTAATTAAGTATTTGTTATTAATAATTAATTTTATTAATTAATGCTAATTATTTATTCAATAATTAGTTTTTTACTGTGTTTTGTTCCAGAAAATCGACAAAATCAAAAATAGCATGATACAAGAATGGTGAACTTTCAACCCCGGGCCCCCCCCCCCTTGAAAAATTCCTATGTGCGCCACTGATCCTAACATAATCACAAATAGCACCTAGAAAAAATTAACGTTGCTTACTTTATGTGTTATTCAGAGATTTATTATTATTGTGATTGAAAATCGTTAAATTTTTGTTATCTCTCAATGAACTGAAAAAATAATGATAATTTTTTATCTAATAAATTATGGTCTCAGTTTAGTTTTTAGTAATTTAATTCTTAAAAAATATTTTTCATAATATAAATAGATAGAGATAGACTCAGATCGCGGTAGATGCATTTATGTATTGAAATTGATTCTCTTTGTATTAAATAGGAGTTCTCTTTAAAAAAAACCCATTAAACTATATCACAACTTTTATAACAAACTTTTGACGCTAAAATGATTAAAGTTTTAAATAATCTCCAGCCCTGTCAATTAAAAATATTGATAATTATTAGAATTTTCTTCTTCTCATGTGAATGGAAGATTGGAATAATATATGTGTAATGTACTTTAAAAACTTTACAGAAAAATCACGTATTTTTGTACATGCTGTATAGTGATTTATATTCCTGAAGAACACACAGTAGAGTAATTAGTTATTAAATTGATACTTTTAGAATGTAATGTTTTAGATTTGTTTTATATCAATTTTAATAATCTTTTATTTATTTAGAATTTTACATTGTGTTCTTGACTGTATATTCTCTCGTCAATTTTATTTCAACCCAGTAATATTGGAAACAGGGAAAAGTTGGCACCTTGAACCACATGTTTCACTCTGCATTTATGTTCTTTAAGATTTTTCTTATGCGATACTGTGACTATCTTACTAAATATTCTATTAGTATTTAACTACATTTCTTGCTCTCTTGATGTAATTACTTCAAGTTAGATAATCATAGTAATTATATATATAAATATATAACCGTATTAAATTTTCAATGATACATGAGAACTAATATATTTGAATTCTTTTTATTTTTTATATATTGTCATATTACATTTAAAAATAAATAATTGGTGATATTCTTATATTGATATTCTAAGCTTGATGTTTGTATACAAATTTCCTTTAGAGAGACCCAGCAATTTTTAAGGATTTTAAAAGATGTTTGAATTCTTTAAAATCTATACAGGTTGAACAATCTAGGATAGATTAAAATTTATCCAAATGAGCCTTAACTTCTTGATTATTAGACCGTATTCTTGAGTTATGATGGTTATCAAATCATTAAATACTCTTTACTTCGCATTAGATCTCTCTAGATTTCACAAGATTATACCAAACTCAGTATAATGCAGTTTAAATCTCTGAAAAGTTCATGAAATAAATATTAAGTTAAATGCACGAATATTTAATGTTCATATCAAAATATATAATCCTGTTCCATATGTATTATAAAAAAAAGAATGAAGAAAATACTTTTATTCTGATTTTTAAATTTCCTTTATTTAATCTCGCATACTATTTTTCATGAGTTCGAAGTCTGAAAGTTTCGATGAAGTAATATTTAAATTATATTTTTCTTAATACTGTTTACGCATTTTTAAGTGTATAATACAAGAAAATAACTTTTAAAAACATAAAAAATAATTCTGTCAGAAAATGTTAAAATCTAATATACGTCAACTTTTTTACTAAAACTTTCTGATAAACTAAACATTTTATATCAACTAAAAAATTTAGATAACTATAGATCTTCTCTGCTGTATTTCTAAAAAATAACATAGTTTACTTAATTTTGAAAGATATTTGGCCTCAATCAGGTAATTTGCTTTCATAGTGCATCTTCTTTAAATGAAAAAGGAAATTATTATCTAATCCTTATAAAGAAATAATCCAGGCTGCATTTAAGAGCTGGTCTTGCTGATTATTTGCATTCATATGAATTTCAAATGTATTATCTTAAACAACATTTCCCGACTACAAAGGTGGAAGATATTTCCCCTGGGCCTTCAACTGACGATAGGAATTTCTTTGATATCTCTTCGCGAATTGCTGATGTGTCGTATCTCATTGAAATTCAATCCTAAATGAGAATTGTCTTGCAGTTTATTGCTGAGAAATCTTGACAACCGATCTTCGCTTCGAAGCAGAGACTTACTCTTCAGATATTGAAATGAGGAGCTTCTCTTTTGCTTCGAAAATTACTTATTTCGAATTCTTTCAAAAGATAGTTTCAGGATCAGAGTCTTCCGAAATAGATTAAGATGCATTCGGAAACCATGGAATCTTGAAGCTTTTCTGAAATGATTGCACAAATTGCAGACTTATTCATTGCTCCTCCTAAAGCAGAGAGGATGTATTGGTAAATCAAAGGAAATATTTTCACTCCAGTGTTAATTTTCGTTTTCTCAAGCTCGTACCGAAATTAGTTGTTCAGAGTTTTGAATAACCGAACATGCCGTTATTACAAGGTGATCAAATTCTTCTATTTTAGTGAAAATGACTAAACAACATTCTAAATAATATACTCTATTGGACAATTCCTGTTTTTCCCCCATATTTTATCAGGCAAGTTCAAATATGAAAGCTTTGAGCGTAGATTATTGCAAACAGATTTGCAATTAGGGAAGAATATCATCGAGACGCTTGTTGAAACGAAGGATAATCACTTCTACATAAATAATGCGTTTCCTTTAAAACACATTCACTTGGAGAAACCCATTTAATACTGCATTTTTTGAATCAAAATTTATATTCAACTGTTATTTATTAATTGTTTTACTTCCTTATTGCTTTTTTTCAATGTATTTCAGAAGTTGTTGCAAGGTGTGTAACTTATTTTAATCATCTAAAATCTTACTCGTCTAACTTTAATAAAACAAATAAGCTTTCTTGGGATTTCAGAAACTAGATGTAACTATGATTTTGCAAGTAATTTGCATTGATATTGTACCTCATAATATATAATGTAAATTACTTTCACATTTTTAACAGTATTTCTCTCATCTGAGATCGAATCTACATTCTGAAAGCTGATAAGTAATTCCAGAAAATCAAAAATTATGGAACAAAAATAGCTTTTTCTGAATATAAATATCTAATATGAATACGAAAACTCATGCTTTATTAGTTTCAAGTTATACAATCTTCTATATAAAAAGTAGACAGCCTTTCAAATTTGATATTCTTAAAACACGATACGATAAAAGTTGGGGAGTTTACAGTGGTTCATTCTGGAACTGAGCAAAATTAAGATCTCAGTTATTGTGTCTTAAGATGTTTCACTTCTATTTTTATACTGATATTTAACTCCAGTGATTAATGTTAAAAACTTTTTATTGGTAATTAAATTTGAGTCTGAGTTTCAAACTTTTAAATTAAAGCAAACTAAATCACGAAAAATTAAACGAGTTTTGAGATCTTAAAAATTGGTTTAAAATTTTCATCTGTATCTTGATAAAAGTAGAAAAATTTTAAAGATCCATTAAAATTTTAGGAATTATTGGTATAATGATAAAATATACCAAACAGAGCAAAACACGATAAATGTTTAAAAATTAATGTGTAATGGAACTTGCTAGAAAATGTCATCAAAACTTTTATTTATTTTTTATTGCGCACCCGAGCACCTTAAAAGAAAAATTTAAAAATCCCAAAAAAAAGCATTAACCATCATAAATAGTTATAAGAAAAAAATTAGATCAATTGTTACACTGAATAATGCCCGAACATTTAATAAGGACTATTTTAATTTGTACACAGTCCCTAGCTAGTGTCGCAGCTGCAAGCACACGCGACCGCGTAATTAGTCTTTCGAGTCGCGTTGAATGAGTGACTATGTGACAATTCTGTTGTATGGAGTAGAGCCAACAGTAGGGTAAAATCGCCGGCTGCAACGAGCAGTCGGAAATGAGGGTTTAAACGGTCTTCTATCGTCCAGTCGTAAAAGGAGACTGATCAAATTAGGCTGACAACAGGCTAAGAATTGTAGAGTGACTGCTAGTGCTTTCTACGAATCGGCGAAAGTCAGAGCTAAGCGAATGACATCAAATACGAATTTAAGATTTTTGAATTTTTAAATATTAGAAGATATATACGTCAAAATTCTAACATAGGCTAAATTGAAATTTAATTATTAAGCAGGGAAATACGTATAGTGAAACAAATGTTCAATAGTTTATGATAAGTAATTTACTCTTCAAAAATAATTTATCTTTCTTATGAATTTCCTTCTTTTCCTTTATTTTAAATTTGGAATTTTTATTAGTTACTTGTGTGAGTTGCGCACAATTCAGTTATAAATATATTTAAGGCATCTCTCTCTTAAGGCATCAGAATAGGTTCAGAGACCAACTTTTTAAAAATTGGTTTTCAGAAGAATTTCGTTGTTTCAACGAACAGAAATAGGTTTAAAGAGTCATAATTATTAAATAAATAACAGGTATCTCTCCCCCCCTGTTTTGCAGCAACATTTTCAATATTATGAAATACAGCATAAATAAAAAAACACTGAACATAATATAATTTTAATTTCATTGATGCGCTTCTTGATCCATCTGAAGTGTCACAAACCTCAGAGTAAAAAATATTTTAAGAAATAAATATTTTGTAAGCATTCAAAATTGAAGGTAAGGATTTTTTGTCAAAATTATTTTGTTCTAAGCTAAAAATGACTGTAAAATGTGATTAAATGTATCTATGTTAGAATCTGCGGTTTGATACACTCAGGGACATCTTAAGGCATGGGCCAGCTGGGCCCGGGCCCAGGGCCTTGGCTTTAATAAGATCATTATTCGAATAATTTCAACGGTCAAATTTTTTTTCCCGGTTGTATTCTCCGAAAATATGGGATTTTCGGACGATATGTCTACTGGCTTCACATGTGACGACCGCTATCTATGTTCAGGCGTAGGCCTACCGCCATACACCATCATTACTCATTCAGTCAAAAAGTGGCAGTCGGTCGAGCCGGTATGTGCGATTCTAAGTCATGTACATTGATTTGTTTCGGGTTATATTGTTTTTACGAGTATTTGACAAAATATGTTATGCGCTGTCTACTTTTATACAGTCATAGGTGGGTCCTACATTTGTTCAGGCTCCCAGGGCCAAGTTTTGTGTGGGGACTCAGGGCTTCAAGAAGACTTAAAACGTCCCTGGTTACACTCTAAAGGGCCCATAACATAAGAGTTGCAAGCTTTGTTGCATTTTATTGGATTGTTTTGGAGATATCCTATTTTTCGTGCTCAAGTTATCGTGAAAATTTCTTTCTTCAAAAAACACATTTAAAATAATTCTTATCAGTTAGGTAAAGTATTAGAGAAAAAATTCTCCGATTTTATATATTATTCTTTCTTCTTCCTCAATACTCAGATTTCTTATTTTTTTCCTAATGGCGCTAACACTTAAAAAACACCTTTCCAACCTGATCGGTTACCTAAACAGATTTTGTTAGCTGTCGTATCAGCTAAATGATTTACTTGCTGTTTGTTATTTGGAATTTAATATACTACTTATTCGTTAATAATACTTTCACCTCTTAAGGAGCTAAATTAATTATCATTAGATAAAGTTTTAGTAAAAGAGAAGTTTGCTAAAAGTGGTTTTTAACAAAATCTCTCCGCCTTAAAAAACTTCGGGTGCCAATGAACTTGGAGGGGAAAAAATCAGCTTATTTTTATTTTTATATTTTTCTTATAAATCATTCGCTTAATACCATATTTATTAATTTTAGATGAAAAAGTATGTTTTGTATATATAACTGATTTTGATTTAAATAACCTTGGGGATTCTAATGTTCCTTAAGAAAATTTATCCCCAGTATTTGCAAAACACTCCGATGAGGCTTTCATTTTATTTGCAGCATCATATCTTTTTGAGGTTTCGGGTTAGCAACAATTGTAACGATAAAAGTAAGATTATGTATACAAGGTCAATAAGATATGCAACATAACACGTTTTAATCTTGAAATATAAAAGGTTTTTGCATTCTGTTATTTAAGGGTTATTATTCAATATATTATAAGAGATACTGATTAATTGAGTGTTTGTTTCTTGCCATTATATTTCGAAGCTACACAAGAGCTAATGGTCATGAACCTTGAAATGTTGAACCATAGTCAAATGATGACAGATGAGCTGTACAAAATAGCAATTTTTCGGTAACTCTTACCATAATTTAAACACTATTTACAAGTATTTTTTTAAATCTTTTTTCTAAAGAATAAATTACCTTTATTCATTTCATTAAAACTGAATAACAATTAAAGTTATAACGCTATTTCAATTTTGAAGCTATTGTTACCTTTATTGGCAAATTTTGATTCTTCATTTAGTTTTCATTTACACCGGAAGGCAGTTATCTATAAATTAAATGTTCGCAACTTTTTTTTTTTTGTTAGGATCATAAAAGCCTGGTAGTTATAAAATCACGAATTTTAAGATGAAGATATTCAAGTCATGATACCTATCTTAACTCCTTTTAAATATTTGTCGTGACGAATAATATGGATTGCTCTGCATGAAAAGGAAGATACCACGTAACGTGGTAGGGAAATTGAGAGCAAACACCTGATCTGGTGTAGTACCTATTCTTCAGTTGTTCAAAATAAAAAGGTCAGCTGTTTGTCATTGGATGAGATGATGGCTTAATATTCTGATTAGAATTTTTGGTTCTATGTACTCTTTGTCAGTAAAGTAAGGTTCACACGGGTCTCTTTTTGAAAGGACTCATATGTATTTTTCTCTTATGTACATTTAGGCTGAAAATAAAATAATGAATGATACCGATTTGTTATTTTGAAAAAAAGAAATTACTTAACAACTTATTAAAGTAACAAGCGAGCTCCTTGTGAACATATCTAAGAATGATGTATAAGTAATAGTTATTTTTTTTTCAAACAGCATTTTAGTTATAGGTGTACCTAAATGTTGCTGCTATATTTATCTTTAATTAGAACTTATTAAACTATGGTATTGTATTTTTTATGGTAGATACAACAAGTACAATTATTAGATTTTACCTTCATTAATTAAAAAATTATCATGCATACACAAAAAGAATCAAACCAATTGTCATTGCAAATAGGGGGAAAAGATTTTTTTTCCTTGTTCAAATAATTGTAGTCGCTCTAAAATATTTCTATGACCTATGATTTTTTTGAAAGTGCCTAGTAGTCGAGAGGATACTGTCCATGTTTCGTAACCGGCAGTATTCGAATCAAGTATTAAGTTCAAATGTGCTGATTTCACGAAAAATCATTTGCAAGGAATAATGGAAGCTGCTGTTTTCTTAATAGACTTGACCTCTTCAAGTGGTATAGTCTGATGTGGAATTAAGGATGTATTCCTTTTCCAAGTATTTGCCTCTTCACTTAATTGAGGCTCAAAGTTGGAGGCCCATCACCAATAGATCTCGTGTAGTTCTAGAACAGGGGTCGGCAAACTTTTGAGGCACAAGAGCCAGATTGTAAATGAAATAAGATAACTAAACTATTAAAGTGTAATTTATATAAGCATACGCTTGTACAAGAGAAGGGGGAGGAACTCTGATATTGGTCGCGACTCTCAGAATCCAATTAATATTTTTTATAATACATAAATAAAATTTTACCTTAAGTAACATTTTGTATTTCTTCAAAAACTAAGAAATGTGGAAGATATTTTTGTTTCTGTAGCTCAATGCAGTTTCATAATGCTTTTAATTTTAACTTTCCAACATAGCGAAAAAATTCTGTACCAATGATACCGTAAGTGATTTATTCTGGAATTTCATGTAAACATTCATAATTAAAATGTTATTTGGTTGTTCTTGCATAATAAAGTCAGTTCAATACTCTTTTTATTAGCTGTTAAGCTTATCATTAAATATGGAATGTGTTTTTGTCACTTCTGTTGGGGATCTAAGTGAATCTCTTGCCCATTCATAAGTGCACCCGAACTTATTTATGCAAATAAGAACATTTTGAAGGAAATTATTATAAGGACTATTTTTCCATGACGGCATTTTTACCAATTAATGAGAATTTATTACAGCTTTAGAACTAATCGTAATATTTTCACTGATCCCCAGTAATTTTTGTTAATGGAAAACAATTTAATATAGAAATAAATATCTTAAACAAGTCAAACATTTAAATGTTTATGCAAATACATATAATTTTTTCAATAAATAATAAAAGGAAAAAAATTTTAAATGACATAGTTATTTTCTTAAGTAATACATAGATGCAGAAGACTGAGAAGCCGCTACCGTCTGTGCAAAGAACCACGGTTTGCTGACCCCTGTTCTCAGTGGTGTAACGAAGAATATTATGGCCTCCTCCCTGCAAAGTCAGATTTTGCCTTTAATATTTTATAAAATACGTACTTAGTGTCAGTCAGGCTTTGGGCCCGCCTAGAATCCTGCTTCCCCCCCCCCCTCCGCGCGATGTGGGGGTGTACCCTGACCGTTGTAGAATAATATAAATTCAAACCATCATTTTCTAGACATCAATTCCGTATAAATTTTAAATAAAAGATCTGGATTCACCTATTACATTTGAAGGAATTTTGTGTTGAATGTTTCTTAATACATTTGAAATGTTACGAAAAAATTTTTATCATTAAAAATAGCATTGGTTGCACTCGAAACTTCCAAATAAAATGTGCAACATAATTTTTTTTAATGTGAGGCATAACACCAAATCTATTAAAACATTTTTTTTTCGAAGAAACTCTCATAAGTTTCTCTTCAAAAGAAATCTTTTCATGTTTTCCATGAAATCTGTTGCATGCAAATTTGTATTACTACCACACGAGCTTAAAATCTTTTAATAACGAATATATTTTAGGCGTTTTTCCTTGCGGTTACATTGGGCACACGCAAAGCAGAAAGTCGTGACACGTTTTTTTTTCTTTGTGGGCGAGTGTTAGGTAATCGGAAAAGAAAAATGCTTAAAATAAATAGAAAATGTATATATAAACATTAATTTTAGAGAAAAGTAAACTGTGTTAAAATACAGTCAATGTCACACAGATTTGCCATATTATAATTATTCAGATACTTCAGTAAAAATACAAAAGCTCTTTTGGAAATCAAGATGAAAAATTTTGGGAGTTAACTAAAATGCAAATTGATTAGCAATTGAATATCAATATAGAATTATATCTTAATAAGAAAAAACCTACCGAAGTGGAAATACTTGTTTTTCAAAATGTTTTATAGACAAAATGCAATTTTTCTTTCAATCTTTCTCGTATGTTTGTCACATTCTTCAATAAAAGAGTTCATTGTCAACAAATAATAGTAATAAAAAAGTAAAGTATAAGTCTTTATTGGGAAAACCCACCTAAAATTTGAATTAATGTGCTGAAGATTGAGTATTTTTAAAAAGATACGAATATTTATTCATTCATTTTTAAAAAACACTACTAAATTAAATGCTTTACATGAGCAAAGTTGATACACTAACTGATTCAATTTAAAAATGTAATCTTTTCACATTACCGATAAAAAAGTAATTAAATTTAAGTAAGTTAATTTGTTTGGCTAAAGGGTTTTTCACAAAAACTTCGAAATAACGGTATCTTAGTTTCTCATTCCATTAAGCAATATTTTGAATATATATGTATAAGCTACTATTAACTTATGTTTAACTTGTTTAAAATCATAACTGAAACTATTTCTAAATAAAATGTGTAGGAATTGAGAATTTAGGGCAAAATCAATGCAATTTGAATCGAATTAAAAATCGATGCGAAAATAAATAAATGCTCTTTAAAATGAACTTTTTACTTTTTTTCACTTAACAATCACTAAATCGTTTTAAGACATTATAAACCTGTAAGGGTTTAATTAAAACCAAAATAAAAATTTGAGCACCAAATACTTGAAGGTTGAGAATTGATGTTCTAAATCAAATGCTGAATTATCAATTGTTTCTAAAATAATCGAGTGAAAACGAAAAAAAATTATTTTATTGAAATATTTCAGCTTGATTCATAAAATCGTTTATTTATATGGAAAATAATCGAATATTTAATCGAATAATTAACTTGATTATTTGGTTGGTGAATATGTATTGACTACTTTTCTGGTTCATAAGTCATTATGATCAATGTTTTTTTTTTTTAATATTTTATCAATAGCTTGACTTTCGTCTTGAAATTATATCAACTGTTCAACTATCTGTTATACAACGTAAGAAATAGCTTGAAGTGGAAATGAAGACTCTGAAAAACTAAGTTCCTGAAATATATTCACTTTTCTAATAATAATCTTACATTTTTTTTTAATATCAACAAAAGTTAAGAATAAGGAAATTATACATAAAAAGACTTCACTTTACATGAATTCAAAATAAGGTAACATATATTTTTAGATATTCTTTAAGTCTACAGTAAAAAAAGAAAGAAAAAAAAAATGAATTGACGATTTCAAAATTTATATAAAACTTCTCGGAAAACTTATCTATAAGCCAATCTAAAGTCAGATGTATCTTGAGAAGTCATCATTGCATTTCATTAACAATATTATTTTTCAAAGGTGGAATTAATTACTGGTTGTCGAAACTTAATTTATTACACAAAATCACAGTCGAGAGCATTGCAACAGCAAAAATAGAACATTGTAATTCTTTAAATCCAGATATAAAATTAGAAGTAAATAAAAAGAGGCAATGTAAAAAGAGAACTTCTCAATACTTTGTCTGGACTACCAGACAATATCCCCATTTCTATGCAAATTATTTCACTTAAAAAACACGACCGAATCACTTCTGTCTCAAAACTCTGTCTCTAAGCAACAGAAATATAAATTGCTACAAAAAAAAGTTCCTTATGCGTCTTCATTAAATGTCTTCTCAGACGCTTTCGCAATTCGTCTGACAAATGACACTCGTCTTTGCCAGAATGACACTTAAGATGTAATTCCCGTACTTAAGCCTTTTTAAACGACTATTCCGGTAATTTCCGGAATTCAATTAATGAATGTCACCCTAAACGCTCGAGAGAGATCACTTTACTCATTGTGATCACTTTGAGAGTATTTGAGGCCTTTCTCCCCTCATTTTCAACGTCACCGTGTCTCATTTGTTAGATAAATTTCAATACCATCCACTTGAGCGTACCCCTACATCAGTGGAAGATATCGCACTGCGATCTATCCTTTCCACTGACGCATCTCGGCAGCTAATCAGAATAAACGGTACCATCAAATTTTACAGTAGTTAATGGGTTGCAACTGATATTAATGATCCCTATAGACTTCTGACGCTATACTTAGATGCACTTTAATGCCACTTTGTCAAAATTATCGGTGAAAAGCATGACAAAATATTGAAAAGAACTTAAGGAGAGACAAACAGGAGAATCATTGCTCTTGTTCTTTAGAACACGACAATAAATGGATCACTAGGGGTAGGACTCATCTTTTCACTTCGCTTCCCCACATCCTATACCTTAATTTTTTTTTTTCCTGAAGGGTAGAAATTGCAAAATTTTCAAATAAATTGTAAGTAGTGGAAAGCACTTAGTCGCAAAATGGAGACGCTTGGTTTTCCGTCTCGAAATTTGAAAGAAGAAAAAATTGTTCCCGCCTCAGCACTTGGTAGAAATGTTTTTAAAGCGGGTTGTTCAGCATTAAAGGAAACAAAATAACTCAATGAGGGGAGGGGGAACACATGAAGAATAATTGGCTTAAAGCTAGTGCATAATAACAGAAGATCAATATCACCCCATTTTATACTTAAAAATGTATATCCATATCGATGTCATCCATTTTAATTTTTTATAGAGAAAACTTAAGTGTTCTCCGTAAAAGGCTCTTCGAAGCTCTTTCTGTTGAAACATTGCCTCATTTGTAATTTGCATATCAAAATCATTTGTCTAGTGAAGAAATAATGGTTTGCTCTTAACCGCCAGCAACGTTTATAATAAGCAGTATTTGATTATTTTGTGGAGGAACTGGTTTTTATATAAATAAGTTACTAGGATGGGATGTAATTCAACAACACACACAAGGTCAGTCAGAAACGGATATAAAGAACTTAAGTACTATGAGAGCCATAGATAATATCACTATAGTGTCTAAGTTAAGGTTAGAAAAACATTTGGAGAGCTGTCTGTTTTTTTATAATTTCACTAAATTTGTTTTTATAATATTTTAGATAATGTATAACGATGTTAATATATAAATATATATACCGTATTTACTCGAATCTAAGCCGCCATCGATTCTAAGCCGCACCCCAAATTCTCAACAAGATTTTGTGAAAAATGAAAAATAGTATAAAATGGTTTGTCGATATCCAATTTTAAGAAATTAAAATAAATTTAGAATAAGAACTAATAAGTGAATAATTAGTTATTTTATCAGTATTATAAACTTTTAAATACATACATGAGCCTGTAATTTCTCTAAATACCCCATCCAAATTTTTTCCCCCTTCGATTCTAAGCCGCACTCGATTTTCAGTAGCATTAACATTGAAAAAAAAGTGCATCTTAGATTCAAATAAATACGGTATATTTCTCTTCCAACGCACATATGTATTGTTTGTAAGCATCACAGACTTCTTAAATACGTACAAAGCACATAATTACATCATTTATACCATGCAGTTGGAAACAAATTTAAAAATGTCTCCGATTTTAATTACTTGATTTAATTTCAATTGGAAAAAAACGCTTTAAATTTTTCATGCTAATTTTTTTAAAATTGTAATTAGAGTATATGGTTCATTTATCTTGCTAATTAGAAAAACTACATCTGTCAATGCTTAAATTTGATGACTTACAGAATTATTCGCGTATCGTCTTATTAAGCATAAAAAACATGCGAAAGACTGAAAAAATTAGGAAAAGATATTTTATTTCGCATATACTATAAAAACTCAATTTCTAATTTAAGACATTTTTAATATGAAAATTTCAAAAACCTGATAAGATAAGTTCGATTGAAGGGGTTTTGATGTATTGTTACGAACAACGTCAACGTTTTGATGTAACGTTATGAACGAGCTGAATATTTTTACTTACAAGGAGTGGGCACGACTAAGGAAATTCATTTGGGGTCGAGACTTGGTGTAATAGTAGTACTCCTTTAGGGTGTTCAACTCTCAATGTAATTCGGCCGAATGGCCAGTCGATTCGGAGAAAAAAACCCTTCGAAATTCATGCTTAGCTTTTATACAATTAAATTTCAATTTCCTCCAACGATTTCGTAGCTTGGTTGATATATCGTCTGCATACTATGCGCGAGATCTGGGCTCGATTCATCAGTCAATATTTTTTTTCTCATTTCATTTAATTATTTTTAAAATTAAATAAACTTATTTATGAAAGATTTATTAAATATTAAATGATATTTTATGTAATTATTTTGTATTTTTTATTAAGTAAAAAAAAACACTAACTACATAAATATTTATATTAAATTTTATAAATATATTTTTATATTAATAAATAATATTTTTATAATAAAATACATAATAAATATTAAATGATATTATACATAAAAATTAGTTACAAATAGTTTTATAATGTAAAATAAAATATTATATATAATATAAAATATTATATATAATATAAAATATTATATATAATAT
>BMAV01005644.1:968426-984511 GCA_019973955.1 Trichonephila inaurata madagascariensis | reverse complement strand
ATAAATTCATAATTTTAATAATAAATTCATAATTTTAATAATAAATTCATAATTTTAATAATAAATTAAAAATTTTAATAATAATCTAATAATTTTAAAAATAAATTAATGCTTTCAATAATAAATTAATAATTTTAATAGTAATTCTTATTAATAATAATTCTTAATAATTAATTTTAAGTATTTATTATTTTAATTAAAATTATTTTAAATAATTTCAATCAATAATTAGTTTAAATAATTTTAATTGTTAATAATTTTAATTATTGATAATTTTAATTAATAATTATTTTAAATATCTTTATTAAGAATGATTTTAAATATCTTTATTAATAATAAATTTATTTAATTGTTTTTACTTTATAAAATACAAAATAATTACATAAAATATCATTTAATATTTAATAAATCTTTCATAAATAAGTTTATTTAATTTTAAAAATAATTAAATGAAATGAGAAAAAAAAAATTGACCGATGAATCGAACCAAGACCTCGCGCATAGTATGCAGACGATATATCAACCAATCTACGAAATCGTTGGAGGAATTTGAAATTTAATTGTATAAAAGCTAAGCATGAATTTCGAAGGCTTTTTTCTCCGAATTGACTGGCCATTCGGCTGAATTACATTGAGAGTTGAACACCCTAAAGGAGTACTATTATTACACCAAGTCTCGACCTCAAATGAATTTCCTTAGTCGTGCCCTCTCCTTGTTAGATGGAGATGCTTAAAAATTACATAATTTTTCTAGGAAAAGATAAAAATAACATTGAAAATTTTTGAAAATAAATAAAAAGTAAATTTAATAATAGTTTCGTGTTTTAGTTTGTTCAAATTGAGAATTCTAAGATCTATGAAGAATTTTCCTTACCACATTTCACTATGTAGAATTAGGTAGAAAAGCAATACGGTATAAATTTATTTTTTGATTTGGATTTTGTTTCGCTTAGTTCTTAGTTAATAATTTAATACTTACTGAATATTCCTGATTGAAATATAATTAAATGAAATAAAATAAATGAGAAAGTTGTATTATACCTACAAGGCTATATATATATATATATATATATATATATATATATATATATATATATATATATAAGGATAGATCTCGTGGTTATACGGAGGAGGAAAAAAACATCCGTTGGAAACTATCTATGCGAAAAAGATGTTCTATGGTATGGAGATTAGGGGAAAAATAATTAAAAGAGTGAATTTCAAAATTTAATACAATTGCCACAAAGGGGTTGAATTTTGGAAAAAAATGAAAAGAAGACTTAATTTTGGTTAAATGATTTAAGACTTTGAATAAAATTCCTTCTACAATATAAAGAACCAAATCGAGGATTATTGATAAATGAGTTCTGAATAGTGAGTAGTACAGTACATATTGCAACACATTTCATAAGTCAAGCTCTCTCTCCCGCCGTCGAATCAGTTCGAACCAAGCTTTATTCCGTCTTCCACTTTATCGTGCATTGCGTTTTCATCAGCAGGGTTTTTTTTAAAAAAAATTAATACTAAGGAAGCCATCAAATATAGTTAAATTTTCTTGTAACTATTTAGTAAATGCCCTATCATTACAATAAATGTTAAAAGGTTGTTATTGTTTTGCTTTGACAATAACTACTTTGACTTTTTACCCTAAAAAACTCAAATACCTAAACTTCATGCCTTTTATAGCAGTATTTCAGATGAAAATTATTATTATTTAAATTTTATTTCTTTGCTTTTTATCTATATACCATAAAACATCTTTTCTTCATCGGTAAGTTTTGAAATTCTGGAAAAATAAAATTTTGGTCTCATTCTAATATATATGATACACACCATCCGAAAGTGATTATAATAATGATAACCATAAATCACGTTGAAGCTACCTGATGGAGTTCCACAAACTGGGTACTTAAAGGAACGGATTTTGTATTACTACTTAACAGTTTGAACTGTATTATATTTACATATTTAAATTATATTATAGATACCATGGAAATAAATGTTAAATATATGCTTAAGAATACAGTTACTAGAACAATGAGAATTTAAACAAGGTAAGAGATAATGGAACTTTATTTAAAGTTTGACGCCGTACTATTAATGGGTCTCAGTAAGGTAATTTACATTTAAAAAGTAACTATATATATATCATACATGAATTCTGCATCACGGTTAAGATAATATTCCCACGTTTAGTATTTTTTTCGAATATTTCCTTAAATTTAGTTCATATCTTACGTTCGAAGCAGGGACGTAACGTACACCCCCTCAACTCGTGCATCGCGGGGAGAGGTTTCAGGATTCTAGGGGGCCCAAAGGCTGACAGACGATTACCTATTTAACTTATTTATACTATATTAAAGGCAAAACCTGACTTTGCAGGGAGGCCCTAATAATGGAAATGAATGAAGTAATTAAAACTTGAATAACAAAATTTATTTTAGCAAAAATATCCTTATTTATTAAAACATTTACTATTTTCTATTGTGGAAAAACGATATATATATATATTCAATCAAAAGTCTAAAACAAATATGTATAAAAAGTATCAGACAGTCAAAGAGCAAACCAACTGTATAATCAACTGCGAAAAGTGCTAGTTTAATAGTTCTATGTCGCTGATTCTGTAGCACATGAAATTTTATGGGTTTTTCAACAGTGTCGTACTCTTCTATTGTTAAGCTCAAAAATAAAATAAGCAACACATAATGAGAAAGTAATGCAGTATATGACGCTTGAAACATTAACTTGAATAGAATTGCTCTTACGTATGATCGAGCTCAAAGGTTAGTGTCTAGACATAACAAGGGAGGTACTTGCAACTAAATAAGGGTTCGCTGCTTTTCAACCATTTATGAAAATGAAATGCTGGGAGTGTCTAAAAGTTATGGTCGAAGCAATTTTCTTAACACATTCATAGAAGGATGGTATGTCGAATGGTTTTCCCTAATGGTCAATTCATGATGGAATAACACCTTGAGATAAAGATCTTATTATCACGCTAAGAATATTATTATGATAAAGATGATATTCCGATTACAAATTCAAGACTTTCTTTATTACATTTTCGAGAGTAAGGTCGATTGTACGTAGGTAATTTATGTAAAAGTAATAATCCCAAAATTTTAGTAAAATTTTACGTGCACACATACGAATGATTTAATATTTTTGCTTTTTAATTGTCACTGTCTATGTACGAAATGTTATTTTGAAACTATACTTAGTTTAGAGCAGGGGTTTTCAATTGGTGTGCTAAGAAAGTTATAAATCAAACATGAAATTATTTTCGAAACAAATAAAATGCACTACAAGCGTTTACACACTAAATTCAATACCCCATTATTTAACAAACTAGATAAAAATGTTGATAATAAATAAATATAATCTGTTTTCTATGTTTGATGAAATGCAGTGTAAAACGCAATAAAAAAATGAAGATTTCGCAATAAACTAACTAATTAACAATGTTCTTATTCTTAATAAAAATAATTTCTAACAGTATTTCCAAAATTATTTTTTGTAGTAGTCTAAAATTCAATCTTACAAAAAAGATATTCTAATAAAATATAATGCACAGATACATCAATAAATGCTTAACTATACACGTGTTCAAAATTAAGTCATTTGCATATTTAGTCACGTTTTTGGAAAAGCTCAGAACGAAAGGTAAACTAATGTTTCCAAACAAAGATGCAATGTGATCGATTACCTTAGCTTACACTTGAATGTGAACCATGCATTTAAAACAGTGCTTCTCAAACTTTCAATACTTGTGACCCAACATTCTGTCATAATTTTCTTCGCGCCCCTCTCCCACATCCAAACAATAACAAAGTATGGAATTCAATAATAATGTATTTTGACGTAAATCTACAATATGAATTTAATTACAAACCGTACAAATTATCAAAATAAGTGTTAATTCTTGTATATAATTTTACATATGACACACACACACAAGTCCATTGGGTCACTTGTAATTATTAAACTTGTTCTTAACTTAGTATTGTTAAAGTAATTATCAAATACAGTGTATCAAATACCGATACATTTATATGTGTATTATATATGTGTAAATGCGTATTGTATTATTTATTATGTCAATGTATTTTGTTTTGCTTCCTTTCAGCAAATTAATATTTTTAAATAAAATTTTATTTGTGCGACTTTTCGATGTTCTCGCGCCCCTCATGTTGCACGTGCCAATTTCTCTCTTTGTTCTTTTGCATACCTCGGTAACTTTAGTGCCGTGCCGCCTTTTTGTAACATTCAATGAAATTCAAATACAAGCGGTTAAATGAGTAATTATCAATACAGCGATCATGTAATGAAGAAACTTGAAGTAAGAAAATCTCAAATGTAGATTGCTAGATTTAAATGTAACGTATAGGTTTTTTTTTGAGGTTCATGGAGACGTGTTATCAGATCTATAGAGAAAATGCTTAGCCAAGATCATCAAAAATCACGATGACTAATGAAAATCGATATTTATCAATTACAGCGAGGCGTAATAGGAGTTCAAAAGCTTCTGATTTATCTCGTGAACTTCATGCGGTCATAAGAAACCAAATTCCATTTTTTAATTTATAAAGAAGGCTACCATAAGAGACATTTGTCTAGAAGAATACGCGCTGTTTCCTTTTCCACTTTTGCACAGAGATGAATCTGCTTAGTGTTGGGGTAAAGAAAATCAACATTGGACCAGAAATGAATAAGAGACTAATCTATTTACTTTTAATATTTGCTCTTCCAGCTATAGTCTAACAGATGATTCTCAAAGTACTTTGATTTGGAGGGAATTAAAGAGGCTTACACATATCCTTCAACAACGAGAAAGTACCTAATTGCTACAGGTTTTGATAGTCTGGACAAACATGGTGGTGGACAGGTGCACAGTCCTCAGTGTCTCTAACAAAAGATCTGTGAAATATTGGGATGAAATTTTGATGCGCAATGTTTCCCTTTTCAGAGGTGTAGTTAACTTTGATTTTATTTTTCTGAATGACAAAGTTGAACAACATACTGGCAAGTGAAGGTCTGTCTGACGAATTTCTGGTAAGTGAAGATATTAGCCGGATGGAAAGGTGAGGCAGATCTCTCCATACCTTAACCTTGTAGAGCGTATTTGCGATGGTATTTCAAGACAAATGCAACTCTCCTTTCCCTGTCAGAACCTGAGACCAGAATTGCTGGAGGACTGTCACAAGGACTCCCATGTTATCTCGTTTCCAGTATGAATTCACGTTGTGAAAGCTGTATAACTGAAGAAAGAACCATACTTACTATGAATCCATGTTTTTCTCACCAACGTACTCTTTTTCTCACCGCAGACTTTCCAGCGCGGTTAAGTAAAATACACGATCACGCGAATGTACTAGGACTGTTGTTGATTGTTTAGTTGTTTGCATTATATCAACCGTACAATGTACATATATAGTTTTCTTAACATCTGTCTAATATTTAGAGATCATCAAATGAAAATGGGAATTCTCTTAATTTTTAACATCAGCATAATGAATAGAAAATAAACTGCAAGTGCTTTTATGAATGCACTGAAAGCATAAAATGGTGATATTCTATTCTAGTGATATCAAAAAAAGATTATTTTTTTATTAAATTTTAGGGGCATTTAAATGAAGCTAGTATTTAAAATATATAATCCACTTTTATCTCGCATTATTTTATTCACAATAAATCTTTTAGCCTAAAATAACATTCTCCTGAAATGAGATTATTTAACGTTAAGTTTTTTATATCCCATGTATTTAATTTTGTATCATATATATATTAAGAAAATGCCTCATCTCTGATCAATATAAATACAATATGAAGGTGAGCGAAAATGAAATAAAAAGGAATTAACCTCTCTGCGACCGATTTTTCTAGTTTATTTCAGTAATAAGTTTGAAATAGTACTAAACAGAAATATACACGCATGTCTTTAGAATAAATGCTTCCTTTTCATTGATTTATTACCACCAAAGATATTAAATACAATTTGTTAGAAACACGAGTTCCCTTCAAAAAGTTAAACGAATATGAGTAATATTTCAAAATTATAAGACCATTTCGTATTTGAAGATTAAATGGAAATGAAATTCTTGTAATAAACAACAACGAAAAAGTGATGCTTCAGTGATAGTTTTACTTTGAAGCTCTCAGAATAGATCCCTAAAAATGCTTCATTTTGTAATCCTTTTAAGAGAAATTTTGGACATCGAGTGATTTGGAATTTAGAGCACAACATTCTTTTCATTTTTTTAGTGAATAGTTTTTATAGAATTCACTTTCGTCTTGAAAACAAGTCTTCCGCTGAGAAAAGACCGCGATAGTTGAGTGGTCATGGTCGCAAACTCATAGTTGGCATTATTTCCGTCAAGTTATGTGGGCAAGTCCTGGTGCCATTAAAGACCAGCCTGGCTGATACGTATTAAATTTGTTGTATTCACAAATAAGTGTCTACAAATTAGAGATAATTAGATAATTATATTAAAAGTTTAATTTATAAATAGCAGAATAAGGAACACTACTTTTGTTTCTCGTTTTTAGACAATGCTTTTATTCAGATAGAATTAATTCATTACTATATAGGTATTTGTTTGTTATCATTTGCAGATTTTTTTACAAGATTATTTTTTAATTGAAATTTATTGGGAAATTGGTTTTATTCCATTGAATAATATAACAAAGATGAGATATCTGCATTAAGCAACACGTTTAAAAATTAAAAGTTTGATTTCTACTTATCCGACTTTTGTTTTTTCATACATTCGTATCTAGCAAATTTAAATTGTTATTTATCACTTTCTAATACCCGCATTAGATAAAACAAATCTTGATTTTTACTCTAGCATACCATTGTATATTTTGCCGAAATTCCCTCCTATTGAATTAAACAAATACTATCATAATCGGAACTTTAAAAAAAATATATATACCTGTGAAAACTGACTCCCATATTTTGCTTTAAAAATGGAAACTAACTTCATAAATTGTCTCACTTTTTCCGGAAATTGAGAACGTTCCACCTTCTTATCAGGGTAATAACCATTAGTCAATGACAAGAAAATCGTAGTTTGAGACTCAAATGCTAATCGCCGATAACCACGAAAGTCTTTAAATATGTACAAAGTGAATATATGTATGAAGTTTGGTATCTCGTGATATAAGTTTTAATTATGTTCATCCAAATGACACCTTATCTTCTACCAATTATCATTACAGGAACTATTTCATCTATTCTAGGATAGGTTAGGCTTTGGTCCCACCCAATGATTAAGTTCCCGCCACCTTACGTGGGTACCACCCTATAAAAACTTAAACCACACTTAGACCCAACCCAAATGAATTATGAAATCATGAAGTGCAAGTCGTATTTGCTGAATTAAGAATCGGTTCGAGTTGAAGATCATCTGCAAGGCATTTCGATAAATTTCCAATTACGAATCACCATAAATGGATTTGCTCTTCGTGAGCTTGCTGAATATTACTTTAACCTTAGTCATGAAATAAGGATTAGTAAAGTTATTTGATCTGAAAAGAAAATAATTCGTAAATTTGACGTATTAAAGCTCTTCCCAGTTCTTAAAATATTTTTCCTAATTGCACAATCATTTTTCGAATCATTTTCCCCCTTCTTTTTAGATTTTTTTCTGTTTTTCCCCTCAGTTTTTAACCTTTGTACAACGAATCATGCTTAACAAAAATATTCATTTTAGCTTTGCATGTGTTATGCCAATTTGGTGTTTTGTTTTTAATTCTTACTTTCCTCTTCATTTTTAACATGCCAATTAACTCTGAAAACAACAGAAGATAATACTCATAAAAGATGTAACAAAATAACAAATTTAATTATTATTTTTGAAGAAATAATGACATTCTTTTGTAGCGTGTGTAAAAAAAGTATGTAAGAACAGGAAAAATGTAAGTAGAAGCAAAAAGAGTCCCTTTTCAAGGATATTTTTATTTTAAGACTAACATGTGATATATATATAGCTGGCTTTTAAAATTGCAACACGAGGTAGGAAATTCTTATGCTTATATAGTACAGTAGGAAGAAAACATGATTTAATTTGCAGGCTGAATCCGAAATTATTACACACTGCTTCCACCTCTGACAGCTAGAACAGTTGCAACTCAGTTAGGCTAGGAATCGAGTCGAATTGGGTTTTCCGATATCTAATATCGACAAGTCATCCCATGCTGTTTCAAGTCTATGCTTCATTTCATTGGGCGTAGAAGCTGGAGCGCGGTAGCGTAATCTCTCAGCAGCCCTAGGTCATATTTTCAATGAGTGAGAGGTCTAAAGAACGTGCTAGCCAGAGTAGTAGTTAAGCACCCTCTGTGTCGAAGTAGGTCAAAATATGACAGGCAACATGCGATCATGCGTTGTCTTTTTCAAAGATGACTTTGAGAAGTCATAAAAATAGGGGATAACCATCACCTTTAGAACTGTGAAATGTAACTTTGGCAATTCAGATTATCAGGGATCAAGATATTTTTGCATCGTGTACTCAATGGCTGCTCTTACCATTACACCAGGTGTAGACGATATCAAATGCAAACAAACCCCACACGTTCTCTTCACTGCCTCCAGACATGGGAACACCATGATATCGCACACAAAACAGGGGCTCATCTGAAAAAACTGATGTGTTACTATTCCTGCATCCGGTTTTATCGTTGGGTACATCACCGTCACAAAGCGTTTCTGTGTTGTTTTGTCAAAGTAAACCGCAATAATAATGAACGTGCAGATCGTGTTTCTCTATACATTGTCGCAATGTCTGTGCTGATTCATGTCGTAGTGTTTACAAGCCTTCTTATGACTCAAGGTCCGTGATGTGACTGTACCACCGACTTGACAACGTGTCTGTCTCTTCGGGCGTTAGCGGTGGGATGCCGTTGAGATTCTGCTCAGCGTTTAGTATGACTCTTCCGAAATCTACGATTTCATATACGAAAGACTCATTGGATTGCGATCAATGCAAGTTGCAATATTGCGGTATGCCCACCGTACTCTCGATATGCCATGATCCAGCTGCTAAAGAATTCTGCCTCGTGCTGGTATACGTTTCTCCTTGTTATACGAGATATTACACGAACTCTTCACAAAAAACCAATATTTAAATACGATTTCCGAATGAGAAATCTGCAACGTAACTTTTCTTTCATACAGGTTGAGATGTCGTCTGTTTCCCTGTCATTCAATAGCGCGTAGATGCTAACCATTTGCATGTCCCAGCATCTTCCTTTCATGCAAATTTTAAGTTTGTATCATCCCTTCTTCATAATGTTGCCATTTTAAAAACTCCAAACCATATATGTATATGTTTGTTAAAATTGCAACCCTATAAAGAGATCGTGCGAATGAAACGAAACTTGCAGGAAATTCAAAATAGGGTAGGGCATGTGAATTATAAAGTTATTACGCATGTGTGGGCAGAGAAACATTCTCTAAACATCCAAATTAGCTGTGTATGAAAAGTACCATAAAGATGAGTTGAATGCTGTACTTGCAATTAACGGTGTTTGAACAAGGCCTTCCATGAGGGTAGACTTTCGTATTGTGAAATTGCCATTGCTGGGCGACAAGCCACAACAGTGAGGAGTGTGTGAATGAAATGAATGATGGAATCGTAGACAAGTCAAAACCCCGCAATATAATGTTGCATCAGGACAACAGACATTTATTCCGGATAGCGGCGGAAATCCAAACAGCGTTCTCTCGTACATTCATTGACGTAATATTGGAGCATATCTACATACACTTCATTGACTCTTCCTTAGTTCTTTGACGTCTGCTACACTATGGGCTATGTACAACAATTCCTCTGTGTGGGATTCTCTTAACTCTGTATCATCGATGTTTTCGTCTACAATAAGCTCTCTAACAGAGCCAATAGTTGACCAAATGACAACAAGTTATCTTCTCAGACGAATCTCGTGACAATCTAGACTACAGCAATAGGCGCGTACTCGTGAATGTTTAGAGCTGAATGACTTCTCCCTGAGTGGTCTGGGGGCATTATTGGATATTTATGGAGGATTCCGGGTACTCGAAATTGTGGAGACTTTGAACAGCGGCCGCTACATCAGGTAAGCTGAGAAGCCTGAGGCCTTATGTCCCCCTGGATCGTAGTTTTATGTTCGCAAAACAATGTTCGTCCATATGTTGCTCGAAAAGTGCAAGCCTTCTTCAGTATACAGCAGGTTTCGTTTCTTCCACTGAACCTCTTGTGAGTGGTGAGTTCTCGATACGGAAGTCCATTCTCATGAAGACAGATCTTGTGGCTACGTTTGAATTTCAATTGTTCGTATGACGCTCTACGTTTTTGGTGAAGCATGATTCCTAGCTACTCATTCTAAGCACTGTACTTCATATACAAATTTAACGCACTTTTACAGTCCTTTTTAAATAGAAATGACTTTAAAGTTTAGAGGGTGTTTCTCGGCCGACATATATCATTGTTTTGCCACTCTTATCATTTGTATACCCTGCTTTTCCTGGAAGTTTCATTTAATTTTCAGGATTCTTTCATAATATTGTAATAATTTTCATATATATATAAATACATATAAACATATATATATAACACACTAAATCTTTGTTATCGACAAAAGCTTCAAATATTTTTTTTTTCGTATTTACTAATTGTTTCATTACTACTAATTACCTTTTCTATTTAAAATAAATACGATTTTACTTAGTCATAATTAACTGGAAACAGTTTAATTATACTGTAAAAATTATTTTATAATCCAAACACTGAACCCTCCGAAATATAAAGGAAGTATTATTACTTCGATTATTGAATAGTAATCGAATAGGAAGCTCACACCGGAACTTATTACCAAGTAAAACAAATATTGTACTGATTAAATATACTAGTTACAGAAAAGCATCAAATGCATCCAGAATCAAAATTACACACAGCACATAATTAATATATTTTACTATTAATTATTGAGATTTCGAAAAAAAAATCGTTTAAAAAGTATCTTTAATAACACTTGAAAAAAAATTACTTCACTAAAAGACTAATTCATATATTCTAAGCTGATGATGGACGCGGCAGGAAACTCATAACATTTAGTGGCAGGAAATAACAATTAATTGGACAATTTGAGACAATTAATTGGGAGAAGGAAGGCCAATGTCCTTTTGTGATGGAGATGACACTCAAAGCCACGTGCCTCTTAATTGAAACGGCATTCAATCAAGTCTTTAAGTTGCCCACGCCACATTCAGACTTCTACCGCTTTACTTCGAAATCCTCCAGAGACTGACGAAATGTTAACGTATTGTGCTAATAGTCTCTTTCTAATATCTGAGAATTGACTGATTTCATCTAATCAAAAAGGTAGCAGGGCTACTTTTAACAAACTGCTCATTTATAGGTGAAAAATTATAGACTTGAATTAAATAAAAACGGAATATTAACAAGGGCTTCTAAATAAAAATATGCGTTATTTTAATGGAAGTGGTTGACTACGTACAATAAAGAAATTTTCAAACAGAAATACAACCTAGAAATCAAAGGATTATTTTCAGAAGATCATCTCTAATTTTGAGAATCTAAATTCCTATTTATAATATTCGTTAAATCGAGCAGTTTAAAAATTTTATAATGAAAAGATTGAGAGGGTGCTTTGTTTTTAAAAGTCTGTCGTGTAAAGATCAATACGGATTTCTTACTTTCTACGGGATTTTCTCTTGTGTAACTAAAGAAAGTTAAAAATGTGAAAAGAAGGTTAAAGCCACAATTTAGATTTTTCAGGATATAAAAAATTTCTTCCATGATGCTCGTTGTCTGTTACCCTTTTCAAATTTGCTAAACTTTCTCTGTGTCACCGATCATTTTTTTTACCCCAAGCTTTTCCTCAAAAATGTTCTGCTCAAATCAGGACGAAAAACATCTAAAAATTTGGCATGAAAAAAGGTTGCTCCTAATTATTTATTTCGGGTTCTTTAGGTTGGAATTTCATAAAGAATAAACTTTGAAAGCTTTCGAATTTAAATAACTGGTCAATAATTGCTTTTGTTGGTGATCTGATTTTGAGATTTCGGAAGATTCCCAAAAATTATCGGGGAAATTGAAAACTTTCTTTTTAGAATCATAAAAAGATATAAAACAATTAAATTGCTTTTTCAATGAAGAAAACTACATAACGCATTGTCCACAAACTCACACCATACAAATACACAAACATACGTATATATTAAATATATACGTATATATTATATACATATACGTATATATACATTCCTCCCTTTAGCGTAGTGTGGTAGTTTGGAGAGGGGGAGCTCTGGTATCGTCTTCACCGTTGGACCGTAGTTTAAAATGACGAGGTCCGTTGCCAATATCCCTTGAGTTCCTTTACAGTGCGATTTTAATAAGAAATCAAATCAAATGTTTATATTCTATATATATTTGCCTTTGAGATTTCTTGGTAGCACATAAAGGGTCCCAAAACAATTTCTGAACTAAAAAATAATGTACAATCGTCAAAAGAGAGAAAAAGAGAGAAACATCCTTATGCTAATTTGCGCAATTCTGATCACAATTAAACAAATTTGGCATTGCTGTTGTGGCTAGAAAGATATTAAATAATAGAAGTTAATGAATTAATTCATAAAATTAATTAACAAAGTTTAATTTCTAAAAGAAATGAAATCTGATTTTCCTTGTAGACGGGTAGAAAGAGATCTCAGTAGCTTACGACAGAAATTTTATTAGAATCTGATAGTTACTTCTGCATATATATATATTCCAGAAAAAGTATTAGGAGGCCATGTATTAGATTTCTTCTGCGTATATAAATGATTCACCCACGTGTTTCCTCTTTCTTAACAACGCCTGTTGATATGACCAATCATTAGGATTTACAAACTAGTTAACGACCCCTTACGATAAATTCAAATATATTGAAGTTGCAACATGATACAAATTATTATTTCTTCGTAGTTGCATTTAATGTGATAATATATATATATATATTTAATTTTATAAAATGTTTTAAAATTGGAAAAAAAATTATTTATAATTCGATGCTGAAAGCTTTGAAAAGTGTGGAGTAGAATTTTTTTATCGCCCAAATGTTAGAAGGACTCATTTTTTGTTAAGAAACACATTTAAGCTCTCAGAACTCAAAAACTTATAAGTAGATACAAGTAAGTAATGCGTAGAGGATATAATAGTTGTAACTCTCCCTCATAAGGGGACTACTGTGTACTTAAACTTTAATAATGAAATTTATTTTAAGATACGAGTTGAAATGGGGAACTCGCCCTATGAAAAATTTCTCACTACATCCCTACAAATATAGTTTTACAAACTTTAAAATTTAAATTAACTGTCAGATGAAACCCGGGTACTCGAATTATAAGTAATACTAATTTATTTTTAAAGAACCTATTATTATCTGCTCGAACAAAAATTACCTTGTTTTAATTGACTAGCCTATATATTAACTTGTTTTGATTAACCAAATGGTACGTTTCTTGACTGCTTTGGGGACTCCATTTATCTTGCTTCCTGAAGAAGAAAGCTTTGACTGATGACTATATTCCAGTTCCTGATATATATTTGATCCTCATCAGTTACATTATCCAATGCCTATTAAGGATAATAAATTACAAGGGGAGGGTATAATAAATTCGATTGGGTAAGCCATCCTTTCTACAACGCGTTTGTCCGAAACAAACGCGACCCGATCCTTCAAAATGACAATGCACCAACGCTAAAACCACAGCATTGTAATTCCCTTCTCCAACTTCAGGTGCTACCTAACTGTTCACAATCATTTAGCACTTTATCAGACAAATCGATCATCTTCAGCGATGCACCTGTTACTGAGCATACGAGACAGTTGGAACATGATGCATCTCTCAGATGAGCTTTCATGCGTGGTGGACGATGGTAAATTTTGCGAGGAGCTGCTTCAGGGAAGGGTCTACCGTAGACGTCATTGAAGCCACTCAATCTTGATTAAAACGAATGGGAACATATTCCGTTTTAACTCTTCGTGATATCATTTACGAATGAATGATGAAAAGGAACGAGACATCCTCAGAAGAAGCAACTGAATCGAGGAAGCGAATGAAGATAATAGATGGGTACTAAAGGTCAAAACACTATGCTGTTTGAAATGGGTGGCTAAAATAGAATTTATATGTCATTGTATTCATAATGCTTTTACAAGAATAACTTGATTAAAATAATTAAAGTTTTTGTGAATTACGAATTTAACTTTCGAATGTTTTTTTAAATCAAGAACAGCAAGTTTTTAAACAAAAACCAAATTTTAAAAATTTCAATTAAATCTGCATAGGGGAATCAAGTCATAAAATATACTATATATCTGAGTGGACAGTAAAACTTATTTTACTTTAATTTTATTTCGTTGCATTGTAGATTAGTACATGTTATTCATCAAGTTTTCTTTTTACAAGTTAAGATTTCTGTGACTTTTAAAGTAAAAAAAAAAAAACTGTAAGTTATATATGTATAATACTATTCATTTATTTCTCAGTCTTAAGATTGCACTAAATGCATTGTGAAAGTGTTCGAAAAGGGCATCGAACATTAAAAAATGTTATTGATTAGCATTTAAGAATTTTAGTTTGAAATTAATTCATTCTCTATTTTTTTCATACCAAGACCTTCAAAATTACAAATCCAACCCATTCATGCCATTGACATGTCATTCTTCTATCTGCTATAGATTTGATTTTAATTTACACCCAATTCTGTTTTTCTGTTCTGACCGATTCAAATTCTAAGAGGAAAAGTTTATTTTTATAACTGCGACATTGGAAACAAGGAATGTGATACGATTTCCATTTGTCAGAATTCTTCGAATTTTATTACCTCAATATGGAATTTTGTTTGCTTAGCGAATATCAAGATATCGAGCTCATGATGCCAAACAGTAGTAGTAAAAGTAATACTGCACAAACGTATCCGTTTATTGTCAGAAAGATGACAACGAATAAAAACTCTTTGTGTATAACGCATGCTAATTTGCCTAATTTTTGTGTTCATAAATTAGTGTCATGTTTTTTTTTCTCCTTTTTCTAATGATAATTTACTCTACATGATTCATGTGCAAACTTTATGAAAAAAAAATGTGTGTGTGTTTAAGATGTTAACTCGAAAACTCAGGGTTTATTGCATTATTTTGTTGATTTCTCTGCACTGGAAACAATCTTCTATTTTTTCATTGATACAATAAATTTTTTTACACGAACTTTCTTACACGTGTAAAATAGAATTAGGTATACAGTGCTTTTTACTTTTTTTTAAATATTTCCATGTCAAACAACATGTGTTTGGTTTTGAGATATTTGTATTAATCGTAATTTATGTATTAAGTATATTTTTCCTTACATAAAATCAGCAATAACTTTCATATCGTATACATTAACATAGTTCATCTATTTTATAACTTGCTTTATTTGTTGAATCTTTATCATTGACATACTCCTCTATCTTGCCAGTTCCTGAAAAAGAGTTTTTTTTCCCAGTGAAATTGTGCTTTGACCATCCTGAAACAACTTAATAGAGCGTTTTGTTTCGCAAATGATCCATATTAGAGATAAAACATTGTGCTCATTCCTCACCAAACCACACAGTATCATCATAATAAAAACAAGACAAAAAACGTTTGTTTTCAACCCCTATTAAGCTAAAGAAGCAACATTTGTTGTATGTCGATATGATTGCAATTTTTAGCGACCTGTGGGCGTTTATTTTGGCAAATCGAGACAGCCAGTTCTAACCATTAACATACCGATTTTACTGACAGCCAATAATAGAGAGCGGAGTATAGATTTGAAGGCACCTGTAATGAATTTTATATGCATCCTTCTTGGAAACCAAACCAGCTCATTCTTGCTCTCCCTTAACGCCAACAGTTTCGAGCAGTTTGCTATTAAACCTACCAATTACAGACTATCGTAGTGAATGTATAAACGGCTCCTGATGACCATTCTGCGCATGAACGCCTTAATAATACCTTTCTTTGCGTTGGATCCAAATACCGATAGCTGTATACCTGAAGAAAAAAAGCGAGTGGGGGGG